>SJYA01002280.1:4401475-4489846 GCA_006410615.1 Neotragus moschatus | reverse complement strand
TCTTAGGGAAAAAAAACAGTTGGGCGGAAAACATATTCATAATGATCTGTGCTAATTGAATTTAGTCACCTGATCGTTCAGTAAATTAACACTTTAGAGTAAAAATAAAATTAATGATGAAGATACTTCATGTAAAAAATTATTTTACAATTTTTATTGTAAAAAATTGTAAAATTATTTTACAATTTTTATTGTAAAAAATTGAAATTATTTTACAATTTTTATTGTAAAAAATTGTAAAATTATTTTATAATATTTTAATATACTTGTATTTTGCATGTTTTATATGTATATTTTTGAGCTCTATGTAGTTTTTATCTTTAAAATGTCAAATTAGTAAATATATATATTCATATCTATTAAATATTTATACATATAAATGTATATATATACATACACACACACACTAATGAAATAAATTTAACCAGTGCTTTCTGGGTTCTTCCCTCTGAATTTGGCCACTCAGACACACAGCAACTTGGGGCTTCCCCGATCATTCAGACACACAACTACCCACTCCTAATTTTCTTTCTAGTTGCTACATACTATCAAAAATGAAAAATATTTAAATTTATAGTCAGTGCCAAAATAAATCTTCTGTGTCAAACAAAAATAATTTAACAATGTGTTTGAATCAAGAATCAAATGATAGGGACTTCCCTGGTGTCCAGGGGTTAAGAATTCTCCTTCCAAAACAGGGGTCGTGGGTTTGATGCCTGGTTGGGGAACAAAGATCCCACATATACCACAGGGCAACTAAGCCTACACCTAGAGAGCCCATGTGCCACAACTAAGACCTGATGCAGCCAAATAAATAAATAAATAATTTTTAAATAATCAAATGATAACAACCTTTAATGATCTATAAGACTGATTGGTCTATAAAAATACTAAGGCTTTCAGTGAGGCCAGTCATGAAGTAAGTAGCCAGGAACAGCTTTGATCCAGGTAAGCCTTCTCTGCTTCTTATTTGGCTGTTGAGTATCTACTCTGCAATCTTTGATTTGTTTTTGTAGTATTACTTCTTCAGCACAGTGGCAACACCTGCTTAACCATTGTTTGTAAAGTATGGAAACTTTGGGCAAATTAATTCATTTAGGGGCATAAATGCTTTAAAGCCATGTCTGTTTTACTCATCATAGTATCCCCTTTTCATAGTTCAGTGCATGATTGTGTAGGTCCTCAAAAAATATTGAATAAATGACTGAACAAATGAATGTCCTCTTGACAGTGCTCAAAACAATTGAAGGTGGATCCGTAAAACTTTCACAATTTCAGACTACACGTAATAGTCTGATAATGCTAATGTTTCCCTAAATGCTTAATATTGAGCCTAAGGCTAAGTAAAATAGCCTTCCAAAAATATTAGCTACCAAAAAAATTTAGCTAGAATATAGTGGATCATTATTGCTGAAATAAAGTAGAACTGCATTCCTCAAAAATACTAGACAAGAAATGATAAGATACAACGTTTAGTTAATAAAATGTGGTCTTCTATTTGAGTCATGATTTCATTGTCATTTTTTTGCCCTTTGAAAATTGTTTTGAATGCTTTATCTCAAAAAATATATGACAATAAACATTCCATAAATATCAGTAAGAGTTTTCCAGTGTGATTCCTTAAGAGGTCTACTGGATTCAGACTAGATTTGTAAAAGCCCTCCAGAGCTGAGAGGAATCAGTGCTAATTTCCGGGTTTCAAGTCCGTATGCCTTTTAACCCTCTTTGACCCTTTAAGTAACTGTTTATATGTCTGGTCTTCTCTGGCCAGTAGAGCTTATTTTATTGCCTAATATGTTTTCCTGGCTTATCACACAAAAATATTGTAAAGATTTTTAAGACTTATGAATTAGGAATGAAATAATTATGTACAGTGGAAGTTGAATACATCATTTTGGATATTCTCCAACTCATATTTAAATACACATTGTCAGTAAAGCAACTAATGTCACTTCCATAATAACGAAATCTGTAACTATCATTGCTGAAGAATCATCCCATTGACCTCTTTGTGCACATAAAGCTAACAAGGACCAATCTAGTTCTTCAGTTTGGCTTAAGTGTTTTCTCCTGGGAAACCATTGTGGTCTAGATAGAAATTTAAGGACAATTATATTCACAAGAGCTTTACAGTGCGTAATATATAGCTGAGTGCACTTCGTTCACATGTCCTATTGACTTAATGTGTAATTCAGTCAAGAAACAGAAAGGGTACATATAAAGATATTTTGGAACTGTGATGCTTCATAGTGCCATAAATATGGGCCATTTCTTTGCTTTAGCATTCAATCATTATAACCCTCCCATCATTTTATTAGAAGGGTTCTTATGCTTTGTTCCATGTAAAATTAGGGAAGTAAAAGACTTTCACTTAAAAGCCTGAAAGTAAATTTAAAAGTTTAAAATCAACTGTACCCTTGATGCTTTAAAGCATGAGGGTGGCAAACTTTGGTCTGTGAGCCAAGTCCAACCCCATAATTTTTTAAAATAAACATTATTGGAACACAGCCAGACCTTTTCGTTTATGTATGGGCAATGGCAACTTTCACAGTATACCGTTAATATCTTATGGCATACAAGGCCAAAAATATTTCAGTTCAGTTCACTCAGTCATGTCCAACTCTTTGCGACCCCATGGACTGCAGCGTGCCAGGCTCCCCTGTTCATCAACAACTCCCGGAGCTTACTCAAACTCATATCCATAGAGTTGGTGATGCCATCCAACCATCTCACCCTCTGTCTTCCCCTTTTCCTCCCGCCTTCAATCTTTCCCAGCATCAGGGTCTTTTCTAATAAGTCAGTTCTTCACATCAGATGGCCAAAATATTGAAGTTTCAACTTCGGCATCAGTCCTTTCAGTGAATATTCAGGACAGATTTCCTTGAGGATTGACTGGTTGGATCTCCTTGCAGTCTAAAAATGTTTACTATCTGGTCATTTATAGAGAAAGTTTGCTGTAAAGAAGAACCCCTACTTGTGAAGGCTGCAAACTCTCAAGAATATTTATAGAGAGAATTGTCAATTAGGGGATATGATTTGTAGTCTCAAAATTAAGGTCTATTTGAGTCGTAAAGAATTCATACAATCATTTGATGTATAGTTTGCACTTTCAGAATTAATGCAGGTGTCTCTGAGAAAATACCTAGATTTCATAAAAGGTTAAAATCAGAAAAAGAAGTTTAATGTGCTTCAAAGTCAGCTTCTTATTGCATGCACGTATTTTCCCACCTAGCCACTCTGTAATCGTGTGGAACACACTTTCCTAGAGGTAACCCATTTCAGTCTCTGCCAATAGACAGTTGCTAGAAACTTCTTTCAAATGCTGAAGCAATGTCCCACCCATTAAAACTAATTCTACCTTCTGAAGCTTGCTATTTTGTATATACAATCATTCTATTCATAATGAACACCTAATATGTAAGGAATAGTTATAATTTATGTGTGTATCTTCTTAATTTTCCTTAGATTTCTATTTTCTGTTTTGAAACACCAGATTAACCATTTAATGGTATTTATTGTATGTTAAACTTAGAATCTTAAGCATGAAGCTCATATAATTTTTACAACATCCTTTAGAGGAAACTTTTTTTGAAAAATAAGCATTAATTAGAAATATGAAAGTAGTGGTCCTGAATTCTGAAGTACAAAAGCTAAATTACAGATTCATATAATTTATTAAAATTTGATGTTTTACTTGTAGCATTTTGGATTCACAAATGGGCTTAGGTGATTAAAAATTATAAAATCAACATTAAATGTGATCTTTCAACTTTATTATTATAATCTAAGATTAGTTTACTATACATTAAGTTAATAAAATATAGCATTAAGCTTTTGACAACTGAATAATAAAAGCATACATATATATTTCTAACAAGTACTAATTTTATCAGTGAAGGATACCCTTCCAAAATTAACTGTTCATTAGCCATACTACCTAGTGTATATAATTGATAATCAAATCAAAACAGTAGGTAAACACTAATATGATCAAGAAGTTTTGCTTATTATTTTGTTGTTTTTTTTAAAAGCTGTGAATTTCTCAGGCAAGGGAATAAGATGATATTGATGCTTAAAATGTAAATATATTATTAAAAGTAATTTGGGAGCTGAAAGATTATTTTTAACTCATTAAAGACGAGTTGGAATCTTTCAGCATTTAACTGGGAAATTTAAACATGTAAGGATAGTTTATTTAAAATTGTTTTTATTCAAGTTCATGCATATTATTATTATTAATAATTATGTGAAGATTTGTGTCCCTGATGTATAAAAGTTGTTTTAAAATTAGATAAAACAAAACTCTTTTTCAAAGGCATTTATAATGTGGAATAGAGAAGAAGATTGCATGAAACCACACAAAAAGGACTCAACTAAGTGTTTTCAGCCTAATAAAAATGTTGTAAAAATACTTGTAAGCTTGAAAATCACACTAGCTATTCTTGTTTCAAATTCTGTTTAATATATTGTTCTGTATGATTTTATAATAAACAGATTACTCCTTGAACAGGAATTAAGAATAAAGCTGCCAGGAAGAGGTTTTGTTGTCAGAGTAGTTCCCGCCTCATGTTTTGTAAGAGATTTCATGGTCCCATTGTAAAGAGTAGATGATTTAAAACGTGTTCCCAAGATAAACTTTCCCATTGTCATTAATGAGGATGGATAATACTGAGTGACAAGTGCATTAGGAATGACACAGAAAGAGCTGTTAGATTTGTCAGAGCATATCACTTCAGTGACACTTGAGGACATTCTTTTTGTGGATATTTGGTTGGTGAGGGAGGTCTGATTTAAAGATACCAAATTTGTGTTTGCTAATAGAATAATGTATTGTGCAATGTATAGATATATATTTTCCAGTGATTAGAAAATAGGAGTTTATTTAGTTAAGTTCGTCCATATTTTAAGTTTATTCCGATTTCCTCCTAAGAAAGTCATCAAACTGTACAACCTTTAAATATTAAAAATTTCCACAAAATTACTTTTTTTGTTTAGAAGTTTTTTATTTTCCTTGGACTGTCCAACTGAAAGGAAAATATTGAAAAATACATAAATTAAAAAAAAATTTTGCTGACTTAACGATAGGGGACTCTTCTGTGTCACCTTGAGAACAAAGATTTTGAAATAACATAAACATAATTTGTATTGTCTTTCTACATGGTTTTACTTTAGAGAAACATGTTTTAAATATTGATCAATAAGCAAATAATATATGACTATTCTGGTATTTGAAAGTATTTCCAAACTGTAGTAGGCCTCTCAATTTTGATTCTGAACATGCAACTGGTCATTTCTTCGCCTTGATTCATCTTTCATGCTGCCAACCAAATTTCGTCTGTGTGTACCTTTTTGACACTAATAATGACTGAGTCTCTGTTCATTGGAGTTCAAGATTTCCCAAGCGGCAGTTTGGAGCTAGGATAAACTATCTATCATGATTGCATACCACTAATCTGTCTCAACCAAACCATCCTGTGACTGAAATTATATTTGACAGTTCACCTCTTCTTGATGAACCTGAGGTGAGCGTAACTGCAGACCATCCCTGGGAGGACATGTAAACTACTCCATATGTTACAGAGGGTCCTTTTATTTGGGAAACAAGACTTACCCTATGCCTGTAGCTGAAAAGATATTTCTTTCTGTCTCTCTCTCTCTCTTCCTGTGAATGTGTCTCTCTTTCTCTGTCTCCCTATCTCGCCCTAAGTTTTCTAATTTTCATTAGAATTTCTTTTAAACATGTTCAACCATTAAAAGTACTATCTATAGGTTAGTTTTCCCATGTGTTAAAATGGCAAAGTCATTTTTAAAAATACTTAATATTTTCTATAATGCTCTCTTACATATATCACAGTTGTCAAATATCAAAGATTTGCTTATTATTTTCACTGATTCCTACATATATCAGTTCTTGAAACATCTCAGTCAATTTTTATATTACAAAATACTTCTAAAAGATGTTGATTCTCTCATTTTAACATAAAAATATTTTCAGATTATTTTACAGATTAAAAATAGATTGAAAGAATGATAAATTGACCACTCACAGGAAATGCTATTATAATTTTTGATAAAGAGTCCTTATATAGGCTTAATTATCATTTTCTACAATTACTATGTAGAATCTAGAGAAAATGGCTAACTGGTTAAATGAACTTAGTTACTGCTTTATATCTTTTTTGTAAAATTATCTTTCTTTTGTAATCAGAAACTTCAGCATTTTGAGATGATGAACAAGGAGATGTAAAGATTCACTGTTAATACCCTGGAAATAGAGAAATCTGATATAATTTTCAAAATGTATATCAAGGGTTTAACAGTAAGGTTACTTACCATTAACAGCCAAATTGTTACCACTTACCATGGAGATAGTAAGTAAACAATATCTAAATTGGAAACAAAAAACAAAAAACTGGGGATATTTAAACAAAGCCATTTGAATATTAAATGGAGTTTCAAAGACTATATGTAGAAGTCTGTTTATAAATGGAGTTTATTTTAATCTCTCCTGGATTGGTGAAATGTGATTCTGTGATTCTCCCTAAACATGTCCAGATGGCCTGAAAAGTTTTGCCCATGTGGTTCTGTTAGTTCATCAGAAAGCATTCGATAAAATCACTCCTACCTGTCCTTTTAATAAACTTTTAATTAAAGTTTATTATTCCTTTGGAAAAGTTGTTTTAGTATAAAGCAATATTTTATGAAATATTTTATGAAACACCAGGATAATTACTAAGCATTCTGCACAAAGTTTTTCTAAAGCACCTAGTGTCAAATAATTATCCACTTTATTTTGGAAATTTATATAAATTAATTTGCTAGTATCACAGAGATAATTATTTGGTCAATATAGTAAATGAAACACTTATATTTTTGGATGCAATATAATTTTTAACAAATGAGCTTCATCTGCTTTAACTTTTATTATTTTCTACAGTGTTTTTATTTCAACTAATGGTTAACAGTGAGCTATGTAAGAGTTCAATAACATCACTTAAAATAAGTATCCTGAAAAAAACTTTAGTAAACTGTTTATAATTTCCATAATTTTTAAACTGTAATTTCTACCAGTGATTATATAATACACTTCAAAGCCATATATCTGAAGAAAAGGAAGTACTATCAAAGTATCAATTAATTAATAATCTACTTATATGTGTTCTTTATTCCAAAAGTGATTAAATTGAAAAAGCCTAACTTATACACTGACTCTGATGTTAGGCAGCCTTAATTTTGTGCTAAATTTTAACTTAGGCAGTAAAATCTGTGATCCGTTTATCTTATCAGAGCCAGTTACTCCTCCCTTCTAATTATATGATCATTAAATATACTTTTTTATTATACAATGCATCTGCATATTTTTTAAAATAAAATTGCCTCCATTTTTCCCATAAGCATCTATTTTCTAATCAAAAGAGTGGATATTACATTGCTTCACAGTAAATATTCAAAAAAAATTTTAATGATAATTCATAGTTATGATTTGTTAAAGTAATTGCTTCATTTGAAAAGTAGAACTTGTTTATTTTAAATTTAAACAGCAAGTACATTAAGATATTTAAATATGTAGTATTTAAATAATTATGCTTTTTGTTTAGGGCTTTAATCTTTTTTTTAAGCACTTTTTAAAATATACTTGTATGCCTAAGCATGAAAAATGTGATAAGAAAAGACAGTAAAATGGTCATGCCTTTTAGTAAACAGATTATCTAAAATTATCTTGGAAAATGCCTTAATGCCATCACATAAGACAAAATCACTGTGCTCTTAAGACTATTTTTAGTAAAATGATTGGCAACACTCAAGTCACATGTTTGTATCAAGAAGGAATAATTATTTCCCACTGAAATAATATTCACCACATTTGCTTTAGAAATTGGGATAAAATTTCCTTGGGGTGTGGGATTGGTATGTGTTTGTGGGAGTGTTTAAGATACCCTGAATGGGTGAAACAGTTATTTCAATATAATGTATATACTGGATCAATTGAAGTTTTTAGGACTAATTATCTGGAAGGCAAGATCATCCATAAGTTTTTCTTAATTATTCAGTAAATATTTATGAAAATACTTCTAGCCTAGTTTGGTGCTTTCTATCAAAATACATGTCCTTAAAATTTGGTGTCTGGCCATCTCTCTAGCCTCATCTCCTGTCTTAGCTCCAAGTTGCAGCCAGACTCTCAATTGGAGTCCCTACATTCGCCCACTCTGTCTCTTCCAGGCTTTTTGTTAATGCCAAAAATATTCTCCACTTTCCTCCAAGTATTCTTGCCAGATTAGTCTTAAGATTCACCCTTCAATCCTTGAAATGGATGTCACTTCTTCTAAAATGTCCTTCCTAATTCTCCAAGACCAAGTTTAGGTAGCCTTGCTCTGTATTCCCTGAATATCTTCTATAATTATCTCTACTAAAATAGCACTTATAATATTATTTTAATTTCCTGCTTCCTTGATGTCTCTCTATCATACTGTGAGAAAGAAAAAGAAAAAGTTGCTCAGTCATGTACAACTCTTTGCGACCCTGTGGACTGTAGCCTGCCAGGCTCCTCCGTCCATGGGATTTTCCAGGCAAGAATACTGGAGTGGGTAGCCATAAGCTGGTGACAAAAGCTGTGTCATGTTCTTATTCACTAATGCATCTACAGCACCAAACTCAGGATCTAAGACATAACAGATGTTTAGTAAATATTTGTTGAATGGAAAGCTAATAATGTGTGGAACTTGACTACATTGCTTTTTTAAAAAACTATCATAACAATATTTAACATGAGATCTATCCTCTTAATAAAATTTTAAGCATACAGTACATTATTGTTGACTATAGGTATAGTGTTATACCCTGACTGTGTTTTTCATTTGGTCTGGCCTGGGTCTTCGTTGCTGTGTGTAGACTTTCTCAAGTTGCAATGAGCGGGAGCTACTCTCTAATTGCAGTGTTTGGGCTTCTTAACGTGGCTTCTTTTGTCGCAGAACACTAGCTCTAGGGCACATGGGCGCAGTAGCTGTGGCACCATGCTTCCTTACACCACTGCATGTGGAATCTTCCCAGACCAGGGATCGAACTCTCATCCCCTGCATCGGCAGGCAGATTCTTTACCACTGAACCACCAGGAAAATCCCTGAGTTCATCTTTA
The DNA here is from genome assembly GCA_006410615.1 of Neotragus moschatus. Lineage (NCBI taxonomy): Eukaryota > Metazoa > Chordata > Mammalia > Artiodactyla > Bovidae > Neotragus > Neotragus moschatus. Next base: position 4,480,713 of record SJYA01002280.1, on the reverse strand, counting down.
ATTGGATCTCTGGATGAGTCTGAGTTGACTGCTCTTGGGAAAGAGCACTAGTAATCAATTCTCAATGCTCAAATGCAGGGCAACCCTTACCCTGCCATAGTAACTGTACCAAACTGTTTTCATTTTCCCTAATTACCAAACTGTTTCATGTTGTTATGGTTAGAATACTCCTCTCTATCAACCTGAAGTTTAAAAAAAACAAATAACTCCTAACTCAATCTTTCCTTCTTGGTAAAGATTTTGCTACCTCCTTCTCCATTCCATTCCCTGCCAGTATATTGACTTCTTTCTAAATTTTTGGCTTACTTAAACTCACCATTTTAATGAGAAACCATGTTGTTTGATTCCCTAATACTCTATCAAATGATTTTTAATGTGTGTGTGTTAGCTCATCTATTATTATAGCTTTTCATCTTACCTTTACAGACATGTTGTGAAGATTCAGTATGGCTTCCTATCAGGATGACTAATTAAAGCCAAACCAGCTGAGCATTTAAAATGCACCCTTGAAATAGAGGGGAGGTGCCAAGTTGATAACATCTTGATAACGTTGGATAGTAATATCCCACGGGCTTACATATTCATTGTTCCCAGTCAATTGACATTTATATCTATTATCACTTGAGTGAAACATGATTAATTATTTTATGATAATTTGAAGCATTGTTTAAAATTCAGTTTGGAAATGTTGTTTCCTGGCCATCTTCTTCGACTACTCCTTTAGAGGATTTGGAGCCAGTGTACTATTTAGGAAGATGATTTTTCCTTCCAATTTATTATATACTAAGCCTTCTTGTTTTCCAAATAGAAGATTCCTTCTTTCTCCAAGAGTAATAATTTTATGCTACAGATATCAAAGATAAGGACAAAAATGTCACATTGTGATTCTGTCTCCATGACACTTCAGAATCATACAAAGTGAAAAATTCAAGCAAAGAAAGCCTTTTGCTTTTTCTACTGGTGTCAAGAGCCATGTTTCTTGAGATTTTCTTTCCCTCTAAACTGGGCATTAAAATATCTATTTTTATGTAATAAAGTTGTGATTATATCTTGAAATTTTATTCATAAAATATTTCCCCAAAATCACTGTTTTTCATGAGCTTACTTTTTTCCTTTCCAAGAAATAGGAATTGTAGTTCTCACTTTTTAATTAACTCCTAGCTATTTTAGTTGGAGATTTATTGCCTTAATCCATATCTGATATGTTTATCACTTAGGAAACATTTTTTTTCAAATGGGTTAGTAATTTTGTATAATGCTGTAATTATATCTCTCATCAGGATAATTATGTAAAAGTAAATAAAGGTAGGGCTAAGATAATACCTAATTTAGGATGCCTTTCAAATGTATAATGCTTATAATTAAAGATTTCAAACAGAAAGTAAAGGGCCTTGGTTTCCTTACACATCAGCCTAATTTTCAAAATAAAACCATAAAGTTAGCTGAATAGTTTCTTTATTTACACATTTACAGATTGAATCACAACTGTCCACTTAGAATATTTTTGTTTAAAAAAAATTGTTCCTGTGTCTTTACACTAGGAAACAGAAGTTAAAAGATGAATTTCATGGCTCATGTAACCTACAAGGTTGAGAGCAGTTATAATTTTAACTGGCCTAGTGCCGTTAAAAAGTATTTCAGACTTCTAGTAGGAAGTATGTAATTATTCATTTTATATTACTTAAACAGTTGGACGAAGCATCACACATTATCAGTCATTAAAAGTAAAAATGATGCATCATACATGATTTCAGAGACAATGCAGTATAATCACTCTTTAAGACGTAAAGATTTTGTCTTATATTTCCCCACTTTCCTATGTTTTTTTCAGTTGGACTAAAAGAAAACCTAGTCTAGCCTAGCCTAGCACCTAATAACCCCCACAAACACATATGCATATTTAAATGCAGATAACTAAATATAGATTCTCCAAAACACAGATCTTCACAATAGCCTTTCTCATGGCACATTGGGCTCCCCAGTGAATAATGGCTGCAGCATCTCAAGACAGAAAGCAGCAGCTAGACTTACTTGTGAAGTGACTGTGAAAACGCCTCTCTTTCCTGACTGTGCTACATACAGAATTCCCTGAACTGCTGAAGTAGTCGCGTGACTTATGGTTTAGCTGCTGGCAGCGAAGAATAGGCCATCAAGCTCTAGGTCCACTATACTATGACCAGTCTCTCACTCCTTCTGAGAACTCTGTTTTTGAGCAGGGACTGGCTCTCTGCTGTGTAGTATTCATCTTTGTTTTTCTGGGAAAACAAAGCAGGGGGGTGAGGGGGGCATCAGGAGTGAGGCTGGTGACTGTAGATGGTGGACTCTGTGTCTGAGGGGTCAGAAAACTAGATACTCTGTAGGTCACTCATGGCCTTCTCCACCCTACTCACCTGGGCCCAGACTGAAGTGATTAATGGGATGGAGCCACCGTGAGTGTACCCTGTACTCATTGCATGCTTCAATAAAGGACTTCTCTGTTGTAGCAGTTTCTAATTATAGCAGTTTCTAAGTTCTGTTGTACTGAAGTTGTATCAGTTTAAAAAATGTGTGCCATCATTAGGGACTTTGAAGTCTTTTGTTGAAAGGGGATTTTTGTCATAATGCATTTGGTATAAGTGGTGTTTTTTCTGTTACTGTGAAAAATCTACATATAACTCTTCAGATGTGACATATGTGAATAAAAGTTAATTCACATATATGAATTAAAGTTATTGAGCCTATATGAGTTAAAAACAATAATTCAATAAAACAACCATCATGTGCACAATTCATTTAGTGTACAATTCTAATAACATGCTCCCAAATGGCTTTCATATGAATTGATGTTCTGTTAAGTGTGGATGAGTAAAACCCCCAAATTAACAAAACTATCATAGGACAGTAGTTTTTCGTGAGATCTCAGCTGCTATGTGTTTGATGCATAAGCTCTAATTACATTGTCATCCGGAACAAACTACTACTTTAATTATCAAAACTTTCTATATGAATTATTTAAAAGATAACACCAGAAAATGTTTAGATAAGCCAAGTATGTTTGGAATTTCTCCTGTGTGGTATAGTATGCTAGTATTTACTTCTTGCTTCTTTTGAGTATGCATCCAATGAGATGCTAATTAGCTCGTTGTTGCTCTGATAGGACTGGAGAAGGATTTCGAAGAGATGCTATTATACTACAACATATTATTTACCATTGCCTTTGATATAAGAAATGTAGATATAACCATGAAAGCAAACCAAAGTCTGGTGTTTAGAGATATACAGAATGGATGATCCCATTAGCAATTCATCAGTCTGTTTATTTCATTGGAGAAAGTAAAGTCATTGGTATAGTTTTTTTTTTTAATATTAATAAATAATACAATAAGATCTGGTTAGAATTTCTTGAAATTTATATTTAATAGATGATTTAATAGAACATTATTTAATAACCTTTTAGAACATTTTAAACATTGTAGGGAACTTTATTTAATAAAGGATTCACATACCAGGATATTAAAAACATGTTGTTCACTTACTAAATATGGGGGGAAAATTGCCTCTGAGTTGGTGTGTTAAATTGCTTGCGTGCTTTTGGCATTTTAATAAGAAACCTTTAAATGTGATGTTCTCAGTCATCACTGTGTCTTTGGTTGACACATTTTCTTTAATAAAAGACAGAAAATGGGGAAACATATATTTCTATCTAATTTGAATAGAGGCCTATTTTATGAGTATGTTTGGAAAGCTATGCCAAACACTTGATATGGAAAGGAAAGTAATTTCTAAGGCTGTTAATATGAGTGACCTACCCCAACCATTTTTCTTCATTTTGCCAGCTATGCATTTCAGAATTGGAAATAAGTGGAGCTAAAACATTCTTCCCTATAGCATTGGGGTCTTCACATAGGCCTGTTTGAAAAATGCCAGGGCATGGTTCTTCCCTCACACATGAAAATACTCGCAAAATTACGCATGATTTATTCAGGAACAAGAATCCTGAAACAGTTTAATTTTACATTTATGAACTGAATTAAGATTCTGTTCATACTACTAAATCAAAACTGAATGTTACATCTTTATATGCTATCAGTAATGTCTTCATCAATTGAGATTTCTAGAATATAGTTTTAAAAAAAACAAAAAAAGCACCTAGGATTGTAAGCTAAGTTAGGTGCTAGGTGTATTTGTAATGATGTGGCAGTAACGAAGCTTTGAAAATTACTGAAGATAAATGGCTGGTAATTGCTGTAATCCTCTATTTCCTATTTTTTTGCTAATCCTACAAAAAGGTAATTGGTTTCCTTAGCATATAAACTCTTTGCAAGCAGGAAAAATCATCACAGTCAAATAGAAGTGAAGAACTGGGGGCAGGGGAGGGAATAGATTGTGACAGATTGAGCGGACAGAGTTCCTGCCCTCAGAAGTCATGAGGAGATTATGTGATATAGCAGTTAATATATTTATGCTTTTAAACATGTACTTGTTAAGCACATATAATGTTAAAGTTATGATGTAAGCACTGTGGGAAATGCAAGCACTGCATGTTTTCTGTTCTCACTTTACCTCTCAGGTACTTTACTGTGAAAGTTATAGAAGTCCTTCCTCTCTGAAAATACTGCAGTCATATAATCCTTTTCAGGTGGTTAGAGAAGTTTTATTTTTTTCCCTCAAATTAAAAAAATCACTATTTTCCCAACATTCAGTCTGTTGACTCTGCCTTTGAAATATATTCATAATTAAACCAATTTTCATCAGCTCCAGTGCTACCATTCGGTCACAGTGTAAGCCATCATCATGTTTTGCCTGGACTATTGTTTAGCCTCTCAACTAGATACTCCTTTTAACCCTGAGTGCTAAGCCACTTCAGTCATGGCCGACTCTGCAACCCTGTGGACTATAACTCGTCAGGCTCCTCGGTCCATGGGATTCTCCAGGCACGAGTACTCAAGTGGGTTGCCATGCCCTCCTCCAGAGGATCTTCCCGACCTAGGGATCAAACCCTTGTCTCTTATGTTTCCTTCTTTGGCAGGAGGGTTCTTTAACCCTGACCTCCTTCAATTCTTTCGTTCTTTTACTTTTTTTACAGCAGTCAAAAGAATGATTATTTTAAAACATAAGACAGATTGTGTCATATTTCTGCTCAAAATTCGCTATCAATTCTCCATCTTGCTGAAAAGTCCTTTAGTGGTCACCAAGAAGACCGTATTGACCTGGCTGCCTTAATTATCAGATCTCACCTTTTACCCCTCTCCCATAACTTGCTCTGATTCAGCCACACTGGCCTATTGCTTGAACATGCCAAGCTTCAGGGCCTTTGCAGTTCCCTTTGCCTGAAATGTACTTCTCTCAGATCTTTTCATAGCTGTTTTCCTCCCCCTTCATATATTAAAATATCACCTTTGTAATGTTTTCCTGACCATCCATTTCAGAGTCACAGTTTGCCATTCAGTTTACCACAGTTTACAGTTCTGCCATTCCCAATCACTTTTAGTCTGTGTTTTCCTGTAACACTCATCATCTTCTGATCTGCTACATAAGTTTCTTATTTATTATGTTCATCTTCTGTCTTCCTGTACTAGAATGTAAGCTTCACAAGAATAAGTATTTATTCTTATTCTGTTCTGCTTAGAACCGTCTGACACAGGATAAGTGAAGTGAAAGTCGCTCAGTCGTGTTCAACTCTTTGCAACCCCATGGACTGTACAGTCCATGGAATTCTCTAGGCTAGAATTCTGGAGTGGGTAGCCTTTCCCTTCTCCAGGAGATCTTCCCAACCCAGGGATTGAACCCGGGTCTCCCGCACTGCAGGCAGACTCTTTACCAGCTGAGCCACCAGGGAAGCCCAAAAATACTGGAGTGAGTAGCCTCTCCCTTCTCCAGCCGATATGCTCCACCCAGGAATTGAACCAAGGTCTCCTGCATTGCAGGCGGATTCTTAACCAACTGAGCTGTCAGGGAAACCCAGCACATGATAACGTGCTCAGTAAATATTCTGAAATTAACATGTGTGTCTCGGCTTATCTAAATTTGTCTGCTTTCTTATTTTCTTCCCTTTTGTATTAAAATTATATGTAAGTCTGAATTTGGAAGCTTATGCTAGTACTTATCATGGGATCATTTATTGAGTAAGTAATTGTGTCAGACATTGTACTAAACACATTAACTGTATTATCTCATTTAATCCCCACAACTCAGAGTCAGATGAGAAGGTTTAAAGAGGTCAAGTCACTTGCCCGGGGTACCATGCGAGGTGAATGACTAAGGTCCAATTCAACCCACAATAAAGGCACGTCCTTCTTTGTAGCCATTGGGTTAAGGACATCTTTAGCAAGTTTTATTCAGTATCAATGTTCTTATATATATTTACTAAAAAAAAAAAAAAATAGCTTGACTCAAACAGTCAACTAAAGACTAATATGCCTAATGGCATTCCTTCTTCTTAAGCAGCTACGTGTTGTCGTCATTGTGCAGTCACTAAGTGATGTCTGACTCTTTGCGACCCCATAGACTGCAGCATGCCAGGCCTCCCTGTCCCTCACTATCTCCATGTCCACTGAGTCAGTGGTGCCATCTAACCATCTCATCCTCTGCTGCCCGCTTCTCCCTTTGCCTTCAGTCTTCCCCAGCACCAGGTTCTTTTCTAATGAGTCAGCGCTTCACATCAGGTGACCACAGTATTGGAACTTCAGCTTCAGCAACAGTCCTTCCAGTGAATATGCAGGAGCGATTTCCTTTAGGATTGGCTGGTTTGATCTCCTTTAAGTCCAGGGGACTCTCAAGAGTCTTCTCCAGGAGCTATATATTTAGAGATAAATTCTGACTTTAGAACTTTACAAATCCAAGTGATAGAAATAGAATATTCCTTTTAGATTGAAGGGAAAATATATATTAATGATATCAGGTATAATATATCCTTGAAGAAGACTTGGAAATAATTCATTCCAAAATGATCATATAAGTTGGGCATTGAGTAATTTGAATTTGCCCAAGAAAAAAGGGACTAGAAGAAGAGGTATAAAAAGTGAGGTAATTGCAGTGGCATCAAAAGGATCTCGCTGTTCAGATGTTTTTTGTTTGAGTGATCTCTAAACTCATTTTTTAAGCCATGTTCTCCATACACATTTTTTAGCTAACATATAAAATTTTACATTAATGTTTAATTTAAACATAATCCAGCTTAGGTTTTTTTCATTCATGGACCATGCTTTTGAAGTTGTACTTTAAAAGTCACTGCCAACTCCGTGTCATCTGAATTTTCTTCTGTGATATCTTCTAGGGTTTTATAGTTTTACATTTTGCATTTAGGTCTATGATTACTTTTTAATTACTTATTGTAAATGGTGTAATATCAATGTCTAGATTCATTTTTTCGCATGTGGATATATATTTGTTCTAACACTATTTGTTAGAGACTATCCTTTCTTCGTTGAATTACAGTTGTGGCTTCCCTGGTGGCTCAGACGGTAAAGCATCTGTCTGCAATGCAGGAGACCCGGGTTTGATCCCTGGGTTGGGAAGATCCCCTGGAGAAGAAAAAGGCAGCCCACTCCAGTATTTTTGCCTGGAAAATCCCATGGATGGTGGAGCCTGGTAGGCTACCATCCAGTGGGTTGCAAAGAGTCGGACACGACTGAGCAACTTCACTTTCACTTTCTTTGTCAAAGATAAATTGACTGCATTTGTGTAGGTCTCTTTCTGGTCTCTTTAGTCTGTTCTGTTGGTCTTGCCTTTTCTTTGACCAATAACACACTGTCTTGATTATTGTGTATAGCTTAATAGTAAGTCTTGAAGTCTGATAGCTTGCTAGAGCTCCATAGCAATTACCATAGACTCAGTGGCTGAAACAATAGAATTTTATTTTTCTCACAATTCTGGAGACCAGAAATCCAAGATCAAGGTGTCAGCAGGGCTGGTTTCTCCAAGGCCATTTTCTCTAGCTTGTGGCTTACCCCCTTCTCCCTGTGTCGTTTTGTGGTCTTCCCTCTTCTGTGTGCATATCTGTGTCCACATTTCTTCTTGTAAGGACACCAGTCATATTGGAACCGTGGCTTCTCTGCTGGCTCAGTGGTAGAGAATCCACCTTTAATGCAGGAGATGCAGGCTTAATCCCTAGGTCTGGAAGATCCCCTGGAGAAGAAAATGGCAACCCACTCTAGTATTTTTGCCTGGGAAATCCCATGGACAGAAGAGCCTGGCGGGCTACAGCCCATGGGATTACAACAGAGTCGGACATGACTTAGTGACTCAACAACGGCAACAATAATCAAGAAATACGCAGCATGGACATACCTGTTTTAACCTGTGGGTAAATTTTATTAATATAATCTCTAGATATCGGTACATCCTATCTCATTAATAACAGAGTTCATCAGTTTTTCAACTTACATTTTTATAAAAATGCAGAATCACATATTTAACTTTAGGATTTGTGGGTGTTATTTTTTAATTTGACTTTGTGTCATTTGGGGACAGGCTAGAATAACATTTCAGGCTTTCCTCCTTCTGAGACATATATACAAACTGAGATGAAAGAAGTGTTGTAATTCATCTAGCAGCCACATATAACTGTGCTTGGTTTACACTGTGATTTATACCTATTTGGGATGGCAGCAGAAACAGGGTTTGATTTGTTAGGTACACACCCTTTACATCACTCGTATCATATAAAATTGTTTATAAGCACAGGTAACATAATGTAGTAAACTTAACCTGAATCAGTTCAGAAAAATATTTAGAAGCCTGCTATTATAAAGCAAGTAAGTAAACTACTATCCTCACACTTTCTAAGTGTAATAAGAAGCACAGGTTACTAAAAATGCTCATACACAAGAGAGATGCTGCATCAGTTTGAAAGCAAATTAGAAGACTGAAAGGGAAGGTAGAAGAATCTGCAGAGAAAATCTATCAGGAAATGGCTCAGGTACATACTAAAGTAAACTAAATAGAGCGCTATATTTCAACCAGAACAAGTCTGGAGGAAAACAGCTGCTGGTGTTGATTCAGTGGATCTATAATGTTAAGCTCACATTTCTGTGACTTTCTGAAACTCATCTCCATGCTTGTTGCCTCAGGATCTCAAGGTGGTGGCTGCAGACTACCAGTCTGTAGTCTAGCAGGAAGAAGGCGTTGAGAGAGTTTTCTGTCTTCTTTTCCTTGTTCCTAAAAGACTTAAGAGTGATTGAATTCACTATAATAAAACCAGTAAATGATTTCTTATACCAAGTCATGTGACTATAATATTTCTTGTTCCTCCTTAGTTAGGAACTAATGCATGTAGAGCAACCAAGATCATTCACTGTCTTTATGGGATTAAAGTACTGATAATCAGTCCAGGACAATAGGAGTAAGCCAGGGCTTGCTGGTGTGACCAAGGGAATAATTCAGTTTCTGCCTAGTCTTCTGAGGGCTCCCACGTTGTTCTTGCCCTAAATGGTCAGCTTTGCAAGAGGATGTCAGTGTTTTTCTTGAGGGCTGAATAGACTGAACCAGCTTTGCTTGTCAGCCCCAGGAATAGCTGCATATGCCTTAGTTCTCTGCCTCCACCATCCATGCTCACTGTCATTGGCCTCCCTATGGCCACATCCTCCCTGTGTATCTTCAGCTTAAGGCTGTATTTTCTCTCCTTGTTATGGTCCTAAGGAAGCAGGGCTGAGGCGAGGGGAACTTTAAGTCCCCCTGTGTGGGAAAAGTCGTTTGCCTGCTTTAACTGGGAGCTGAAAACAAATCCCACATTTACATAGCGTATAATCTTCACAGGGAGAAGGCAGTGGCACCCCACTCCAGTACTCTTGCCTGGAAAGTCCCATGGATGGAGGCGCCTGGAAGGCTGCAGTCCATGGAGTCGCTGAGGGCCGGACACTACTGAGTGAATTCACTTTCACGTTTCACTTTCGTGCATTGGAGAAGGAAATGGCAACCCACTCCAGTGTTCTTGGCTGGAGAATCCCAGGGACGGGGGAGCCTGGTGGCTGCCGTCTATGGGGGTCGCACAGAGTCGGACACGACTGAAGTGGCTTAGCAGCAGCAGCATAATCTTCACAGAGTAACACCAATAGCAATCTCCCAGGAAACTTCAACTCAGAACACCCTTACTGAATCACATGGTGCCCAGGCTTATACTATTTAATTTTGAACATTTACAAACCTTTAAAGACCTTGTTACACTGAAGTATTTTATTCTGATATAGAATTTTGTGTTCGTATCCTTGTTTGTATCAAATATCTTTTTTTTCACCCCAAGTATATTTTTAATGATCTCTTCTCTGAGATATCCACTAACCTCTATCAGTTCTCTTACAGCCTCTCTAAATATTCCTTTTTTCACTTTCTCTGGATGTTTTTCCTCTTTTTATCCCCCAAAGATGATGATGATGGTTAGTGAATGTTAACCCCAACAATGAATTTTATTATTCATTGGATATTTACTGTATATAATATAATTTTATATTTATAACAAATATTATTCATTGAATATTTATTATATTCAATGAATATTAACAATGAATATTAAACCCAACAAGAACCATGACTTAACAAGTACTATAAGTGCTGGGCACTGCACAAATTACACATGATAACTCACTGAACTCTTCACAGCTTTATATAGTTAGTTCCATGACTATCCTTGTCTTTTATATGAGAGGTGCAGAAAGGTGCACAGGGAACTCTGTTCAGTGTTAGGTGGCAAGCCGGATGGGAGGGGAGTTTGGCGGAGAATGGATACATGTATATTTATGGCTGGATCCCTTTACTGTTCACCTGAAACTATCACAACATTGTTAACCAGCTATACTCCAATACAAAATAAAAAGTTTAATTTAAAAAACATTGTAAATCACTATACTTCAGTAAAAATAAATTTTCAAAAATAACTTACTTATAGTCACACAAGTTAAAAACAGAGTCAGGTTTCTAACCTGGATACTCTTTAAGTCCAAATGCATGTGTTCTTAACCTCTAATCATTGTTCCTGGTCTCCAGAAGCTCCTCCTCTTAGTGACTCCCTCTTGCCTTCTCTTCCCTACCTAATTCCAGGGCCAATTCAGTCTCATTGATTTCGTCAGTCTAGCATAAGGTTTGGATACCCTAGTGTCACCAGCTAAAATCTTGCAGGCTTGGCGGTCTCTGTAACCTAGCAATCTAGGCATCAGCATGCCTTATCCAACGATGCAACAGTTTCAATAGAGCTACTGACAAATCTGGCCTTCCCTGGTGGCTCAGACGGTAAAGCGTCTGCCTGCAATGCGGGAGACCCGGGTTTGATCCCTGGGTCAGGAAGATCCCCTGGAGAAGGAAATAGCAACCCACTCCAGTACTCTTGCCTGGAAAATTCCATGAACAGAGGAGCCTTATAGGCTACAGTCTGTGGGGTCACAAGGAGTCGGACACAAGAGTGACTTCACCTCACTTCATTGAAAAATCTAAGAGATGTTGTAAATGAAGAGCTGATAGTACTGTACTTGATATTTGCCAAGATTTGAAAAATGAAAGGAGAAGAATCATAACTACTCTTAAGACGATAAGATTAGCAGTCCATTAATAAGAATTTTAAGTGCTTATTCATTTGTCTTTCCCACTAGCTGCTGAAGTTAAAAAGATACAGAAGCAGAAATTCTGGTAACTCTGTCTTGATCACACCAATTCCACTTTCATGATATTTTCTTTCCTTGAGATTCTGTGTACATATTCAGAGCACATGTCAGTTCTCACCCACTTCCTAAACCTGACCTGACAGCTATATCCTCTATTGACCTCTCTCTGTCTCTCTGTCCCCCTGTCTCCTCTCTCCCTCTGTCCCTCCCTCTCTCCACTTACTATTTCTCTGTTACTTATAAAATTAATACTTTTCTATTCATTGTTCAGTTGTCTCATTTTTTTATATTTTGTACACTACTATCTAGCACAATTTGATATGTGTAAAAATTCCTACTGTGTGCCAGGCCCTTTGTGAGTATACACATGTTTGTTAACACAGCCTCTACCCATGAAGAGTTCATAGACTAGTAGAAGAAACTGATACGTAAACAAATAACCATAATAGAAATTGATTGGTATAAAAATAGAGTTAGGTATAAATTGCTATGTAAAGACTAATAATGGGGTAATTCTAGTATTTGTTAAACCATGTCCAGGAAAGGCTACAGAAAAAACATATTTGAGTGCAACTTGAGAGTCATTTGGATTATAAAATATTTATATCCTCCTCATTTTCATTCTATCATTTTGACACTTTTCTTGTCTGTTTATCTGTAAATTCTTCGAGGTCAGAAATTATATGTTAAAAGCCATCGTTTCATCCATAATACCATAATATTTCACTGAATAAGTATATTTGGTGCTAACCAAGTATTTATATTCATATAAATGAACATTTATTTCTACTTCCTAATCTTCTCTCTTCTCCCACCAGATCCCAACTGGTCAGCATACATTTTTATATTTTAACATCCCATTTTATTTAATATAACATTAACTGTATTATATTTTTAGAACAGCTTATTTTACTTACAAACATGTAGTTTCTGTCTGTGTCATATCTTGTAAGTAAGCATTGAGATATTTACTCTTTAACCCTTTATGAGCTTTTATGGTATCTTCTGTAAGCATGATAAAAATGCAAAACTTATGGGTCTTTTCTCTTGCATACTATAATTAATGGAAAATTCTCAAGTTTATTATTTTCTTCTAGCAAGTCAAAATAACTGAGGCTTCAAATTGATTTTTAAAATGCTTAAAAGCCATGTTTAACTACCATAATGTTAACGTTACAAACTGGAAAATTGAATATTATGAATCTTACTTCAGAACAGAATAAAATAGGCTCAAGATCTCCTAAATTTCATGAAATAACACTGAGGTTTCTCTTATAAACATTTAAACTCATCCTCATTTTTTGCTAATTCCAAGGCCAAGAACATTTTAAGATTAAAGCTTCAAATGAATTAAAATCATCTTAAAGTATAGTAAAATTATTTGCCAGATATCTAAGAATCTGCTATGAGGAGCCACTGGTGATGCAAAAATGAATAAGACATTACTTCTATTTTGAGGAGCTCACTATTTAATAATTAAAGGTATTTGTCCAATCTGCATTACAGGGCAAATTCAGTTGAGTAAATGCAGTTGGCTAAATATAAATTTCAAAATTGATGAGAAGTAGAAAAGACCTCTGTCAAAGACTTTAACTCAGTTCACCATTTCAGAAGCAGTTGCTTCCACATAGTATTAATAGGTACTAAGTAAATGTTTATTAAGTATCTTAAATGCAAACATATTTACTGTAATTAAATACAAATATCTGACTTTTTCATTAAGACTTCAGTTTAAACAAGGATAAGGGAAGGAAAGTGCCCCCAAGAGAGCCATATCATAATGTTATTTCCAGAAGGAATGCTTCTGGATTCTCTCCCACAAGTAATGGGGAGCCTTTTAAGTGTAATCCCTTTTATTTAGTGATTACTGATGAGGGTTATGTTTTTAAAATATCACTTGGGCTGTAGTATGAAAAGATAAATGGGAAGGGATGACAGGACTGGAGGCAGAGTCTAGTTAGGACAGTGTTGTAAGAGGCCGGGTCATTATCATCATCATCGTGACCTGAACTGAGGAAGGAATCTGGCAGAAATGCATGCGAATCAACTGAATTTAGTCACTGTCACTTGATGAGGGAGAAGGAGGAGTCTAAGGTGGCTCCTGATTTTCTGGTTTGAGTGCCTTGATGAGATAAGTGTCTTTCACTATTAATAAAATAAGGACCATAAGGAAAAGCTGTCGATGGGGACTTGTAGAATGAGACATATTAGTGGAGAACACCTATGAACATTTGGGTGTGTGAATTTGTTTGGGGTGGTATATAGGCCAGGGATATAGATTTGGGGATCAGTGTTATATAGCTGGTAGTTGAAGTTTAGAAGTTGCAGTTCAAGATTGAAAATATGTTTGAATTCAGACATGTCAGAAAATATGTTTGAATTCAGAAGACATGGCACAGAGGAATCCTGTGGAGTGGTCTCATGGAAGTTGAGGGAGGAGAGAATTTTGAAAAGAGAATATGGAACAATGCTGAATGCACTGAACAAAGTCAGTGAATAAAAAGTCAACAGTTAAATCGTGGCTAGACAAGTCTGTTTCATTTGGCAGTATGAGGCTCATGGGTGACCATCAGTCAAGATGTTTCAGGGATATTGAGTTCAGAGCTTTGATTACTTGCAATTACTGGAGTATTCAGTTTATTTTTTTAAGTATTTGAAAAGTGAATGAGAGGTGAAGAAGTAGAGACAGCAGGTATCCACTCCATTCCAAGCTTCTGAGTATGAGAAATGGGAGAAAGAATAATAGCTGGGAGAGATGCAGGTTAGAGGCTTTTTCAATTCTTTTGTTTTTCCCCTTATTCCTTGATTAAATTATTGCTTTTGGTTGCATTTTCATGAGTTAATGTTAAACTTAGTATTTTTCTATAATTAATCATTCTCTACTACTTTTGGTCAATGATATAAATTGGAAAGAATCAGGGTTACCCTCAAACCAAATTAAGGATAGATACTGACGTGTGTGATTTCCATGAATGCACAGGATTAAAAAATATTTATGACAGAAATATGGAAAAACCATGATTGAATAAAAGGAAGAAGTTGACAGCGTGTTGGATAAATGTGAGATATCTTACAAATGATTTTTAAATGAGGCCATCTGTTAAAGCTTGCTGATACTCTCAGTCTGGAGCAAGAGGTTATTTATGTTTTCACGCAAATCAGGCTTTAACCAAAATACTTTGGAAAAAAACAGATGCCTTATAGAAATTCATTATTCCTAAAATAATTACAACCCTCTAAATGTTAACATCCTTTCCTACCAAGAATGGTATTATGCTAATACTATTTATATATATGCATGTAAAATTCCTGTATTATCACTGTAATGCAATGCAATGGTTTCTCCCTACCCCCACCTCCAGCCTCACCCCAGGAAATACATGCCTGCTTACCAGGACCAATTTTCTACTTATTTAGCCAAAAATAATTGACCTTTGAAAGTCATAACCCAAGTATTTTCTCTTTCTACTCTTGTGGGGTGTTTTTTTTGTTTTTTTGACCCTTAGTAAGTCTTATCAGATATATTGAAGTAAAGGAAATTTTATGATAGAATATAGTCATTATGTCATGTTTCATTAATGTTGA
This sequence comes from Neotragus moschatus, assembly GCA_006410615.1. Taxonomy (NCBI): domain Eukaryota; kingdom Metazoa; phylum Chordata; class Mammalia; order Artiodactyla; family Bovidae; genus Neotragus; species Neotragus moschatus. Next base: position 4,465,558 of record SJYA01002280.1, on the reverse strand, counting down.
AGAGGAAAAATTAATATTCTTTTGCCAGAAGATGAGCCTCTAGTATTACTACTATGTTACTAACATGCATAGTCACTCACTTGTAAAGGGTGAACACTGTGTGCAGAAGTGCCTACAGACAGGAGCTGTGAGCATCCCTAACTTCCATATTCACCTTAGATCAGTTTGAGGCCACACATAGAGATCAAATCTGTGAGTGTTGGAGAAAAAATCTGAAGAGACATTATTTGCAGTTTTTCTCTTTACTGGGAGAGCAGCAAATTAGAATCAGATATTTTTTCAGTTTTGTAATTTGTGGCTTTTTTGTTAACTCTGTCACTGAGTCAACTGTTGAACCAAATTCCTGGCTCGACATTCACTTTAGTACTGTGGGAAGATTTTGCACGTAGACTGTCTATGTAGCACCAGTGAAAGTTTTATTTACTGTGTGTTCTTATCCTCTGGGAGTGCTCTTACCTTCATAAGCTCCTATTTACCTTAAAATAGCAGCTTAACCATGCAGATGAATCATCTCATTTCTCCTTCCTTTGGAAGGAATGATGCTAAAGCTGAAACTCCAGTACTTTGGCCACCTCATGCGAAGAGTTGACTCATTGGAAAAGACTCTGATGCTGGGAGGGATTGGGGGCGGGAGGAGAAGGGGACGACCGAGGATGAGATGGCTGGATGGCATCACTGACTCGATGGGCGTGAGTCTGAGTGAACCAGGGAGTTGGTGATGGACAGGGAGGCCTGGCGTGCTGCGATTCATGGGTCGCAAAGAGTCGGACACGATTGAGCGACTGAACTGAACTGAACTGCTCTTTGAGTTGAAGCATTTGTCAGAATGGAAGATGGAAAAGGACTGGAGAGCTCCATTTGTGAAAGCCCTGCCTCACTCCTTGCTCCTGACGAGGAGTCTGCCCCTTACATTGTGTGTGCTCTATAAAGTGGTCTGAAACAGTGATGGGAGTGAGGCTCTGTGGTCCAATGGCCTGCCTTGAGAGTTTGCGTCACCACTTCTTGCTTGTGTATGTGTGTGTTCAGTGTGTGCTAAACAAGTAATTCCTCTCTGCCCCAGTTTCCTCTTCTGTTAATTAGAGATAATAATACATACTAGTAGTCAAGTGGTGTTAGTCGCTCAGTTGTGTCTGACTCTGCGACCCCATGGACTGTAGCCCACCAGCCTCCTCTATCCATGGAATTCTCCAGTCAAGAATACTGGAGGGGGATAATACACACTGCTGCTGCTGCTAAGTTACTTAAGTAGTGTCCAACTCTGTGCGACTCCATAGGCAGCAGCCCACCAGGCTCCACCGTCCCTGGGATTCTCCAGGCAGGAACACTGGAGCGGGTTGCCATTGCCTTCTCCAGTGCATGAAAAGTGAAAGTGAAGTTGCTCAGTCGTGCCGGATTCTTAGCAACCCCATGGACTGCACCCTACCAGGCTCCTTCGTCCATTGGATTTTCCAGGCAAGAGTGCTGGAGTGGGTTGCCACTGCCTTCTCCGATAATACACACTACTATATATAAAATAGATAACCAACAAGTATCTACTATATAGCACAGGGAACTATACTCAATATTTTGTAATAATCTATAAGAGAAAAGTGGAGTAGGAAATGGCAACCCACTCCAGTGTTCTTGCCTGGAGAAAGTCCATGGAGTTGCAAAGAGCTGGACACAACTGGAGTGACGGAGCACAAAAGAGAAGAGAATCTGAAAAAAAAAAGACGTGTGTAACTGAATCACTTTGCTCTATACCTGAAACTAACACAACACTGTACATCAACTATACTTCAATAAAAATTTTTAAAAATAGGGATAATAATGGCACATTCCACATAGTGTGGTTATGAGGATTAAATGAGGTAATATCTTTTTTATTTTTTTAATTGGCAGATAATTGCTTTGCAAAATTGTGTTGATTTCTGATGTACAGCAGTGTAGATCAGCATAAGTATATATTCTCCCCTCCATCTTGAGCCTCTCTTTACCACCCCCATCATACCCCTCTCCTGATACACGGTTGTGGTGGTAGTGGTGGTGGTTTTTCTCATAGACAAAGAAGCATTTCCCTGTTCATGGAAGCCAGGAGAAGTACTCATTAGAAGACAGTAGTTTTGCAGTTTTTTATACTGGGAGAATGTTGGTTGTTCTGTGAAATGGCACCAAAATATTGCTAGCCTTCCTTAAGGAAGGAAAAGAAAATACCATGTGCTTTCATGAGTATTATCTCTAATCCTTAGAACAATTCTTGAAAACTAAACTAGCCCATTTCTACATGTGAGACCTGAATCCTTACACAAGCTCAAATGGCTGATGGATAACAAAACCAAGATTCATTCACAGGAGTAGCTGACTCAGAAGCCCATGTGTTTCCACCTCACTCTACTAGCTGAATTGTCAACCTTTGGGGCAGAGTTACTTTCCTCCCTTTCTAGATGTGGCAGATTAAGAGGCCTCTACAACAGTCCAGTCCTACCTCTTCTCTTTTCAAGTGAGAGACATCAAATATGGTAGATACTCAAACAGGGTTTGGCCAATGACCAGTCAAATACTTCCTTTTCCTAAAAAGAAAATGCACATTTTGCATCTTTAATATTACAATGTTTATTTGTACTTACTAAAATAGGGGCTCCCATGACTTTGTAGAAAACTAAAAACAGAATTTCATATATGAAACCAGTTTATCCAATTGAGTCTATATTCTCTTCTATTGAATAGGTTACTAAGTCCAAGTTAATGAGAAAATGTAAGTATTTTAGTAGCTTCCTATCCTCATTCTGTTTTTCATTTCTTTAAAGAAAACGTTGGCTCTGAAAATTTTTGGTTTTGACTAAAAGCAATAAAATTCTTATCTGGTAATAAATTTGTCTGAAAATAGGAAGGCTGTATGACTGATAATTACTTCCTATCTAAGATTAATCAAGATAATATGTTTACATGTGTAGGGCACTTAAATCATAGTGGGCTTTTCAGAAAGAATCAAATTTCAAAGTCAAGCTTACTACGTCTTTTTCAAACTGACACACAGCTGCATGAGAACACTATAGTTTTTTGTTCATTATGTTCCTACACTGAAACCCTTCCATGCTTATCCAGCTTATGCCAGTCTTTCTAGAAACGAATCTTTCTTCTAGCTGCATTTATGTCTCTGAATAGCTATGGGTTATTTTCTACTCCTCACCTGTGTTTCTGTCTTGGCACAGAGCAGATTCTTCTGCTGACTAGTTGTATAACCCAGTCATGTAACCTTAGGAACACTACCTGACCTGACTGTGCCTTCCTAGTTTTTCATCTTTACGGTGTCAGCTCCTTTATATATCTCATTTCATTTGTCTTCATGTAAATCTAAAGAAGAGGCCAAAGAACTTCAGTAATTTTCCCAGTGTTACATGGCTGATAATTAGAGCCAGCATTCAAATACACTTGTGATTCAAATCCTCTGTTGGCACTGCTAAAGCATATTATATCTCTTCAACCCACACTGCTCCTAGAGCATTAGTTTGGGGAGAGTTTTTCATGCTACTCAACCTCTATAGGGGATTCCAAGGTGGCTCAATGGTAAGGAAACTGTTTGCCAGCAGGAGATATGGGTTCATCCCTGGAGAAGGAAATGGCAACCTGCTTCAGTATTCTTGCCTGGAAAATTCTATGGACATAGTAACCTGGAGGGCTACAGTCCATGGCTTAGCAGAGTCATATACAACTAAGTATACACACACACCATCTATGGACACCCCTACTTTGCCCCAGCTAACTGCTTTCCCAGGAGAGAATGGGTAATGTCCCATTAAGTAGTCATCAACTATTTTTTCACTCCAGCACGCTTGAGGGATATGACACACTTGCACTAGTGACTTAACAGGATTCCTCAAAAGACAGAACTCAGGATCTGGACAATAGGGACCAAAACTACTTTGAAGAATCCTCTTTCTCTGGTGTGATCTCAATGTGTTGTAAGCTGTAACAACTCAAGAGTATTAGCAAGGCACTATACTGGACACTTGTGTTAACTCATTTAATCCTCACAGCAACTTTGAAATTGGGTCTGTTATCATTTTACTGATTAATGTACTGAGATGCAGAAGAGTTATGTACGTTGTCTGGCCTACTGCTCGATTTTTTTCTAAAGATGAACCACATACTCAACGCTGATCTAGTAAACTGCAGTTTGGAATGACACCTAGTTAAGAATTTCAGACCATAAATTACTACTTCTTCCCCCATTTTCACTTCTTTCTTTTTTTTTTTTTTAATTTTATTTTTTAGTTTGTTTTGCTTTACAATACTGTACTCATTTTGCCANAATGAATTAGGTGAATAAAAATTTGTTCAGCAAAGCCTGTTGCACTAGAGAATATTGCTTGAGATTTGAAAAAGATGATCAGAGCCCCATCAAAATTCCGCTTTTCCAATTATTGTACTCTTTGTGTTGCCAAGAGCAGCCAGTGAGGAGAATGAGGTGTGAGAGAGACGAGATGAGATAAGAAAACTGTCCTAGTCACTTTCTCAGAAAGTTGAGATAATTAGGTTAAAAAAAAAAAGACCCATTGAACTTCAGTAGTGATTCTATCAGGAAAAAAAGAATTTTTTAAAGGACTTTTGGGGGGAGATAATGCATGAACATAACCAGAACAGCAGTTTATATTTAACAGAACTAAATGGTCACATTTTTAAGTAAAGTACGCCCTGGCATTTGAACAGCTGTTCTATCCAAATCAGATCTGAATACTGTTGTTTAACCTTCCCAGCTGTAGCGGGGGTGGTTTGTTAGTTTAATTCAGTATGAAATATGCATAGTATACTTAAATTTGAAACTTTAAACACATATTTGTATTAAACTGATAAATTTTAGTCATACAAGCCTATTTTAGGTAAACCATTTCTCTTTCTGTGAGTTATTTATTTTTCGTAACTATATTGGTTTGTTTGAGCAGATTTTAAATAATTAAAGTGTCCTAAACTCTTTGCATTTAATTCGTATCTTTTTTTTTCCCACTTTTGTATTAGGTATGAATTTAAAAATACATTTTCTATGCATATATTTGTAATTGCATTTGGGATATTCATAGGAAAATTTAAATATTTTTCCTGGTTTTCTTCCTTGTTAATTCTCTACCCCATTAGATTTTCTTTACTAACACAATCATAGAAATGGAAGGAGGACCAGGTGGTTGCTGTAGGAAGGCAAAATAAAAGACCAGCATCTCTCAATCTTACAAGACTGAAGCCAAAAGGGACTAATATCAAAATACATAAAGCTACGTAGCATGTGAATATAGTGAATAAAATTTTGTTCAGAAAAACCTGTTTCACTAGAGAATATTGCTTAACATTTGGAAGAGATAATTTTAGAACAAACATACATAAATGCTCATGGGTATACACCACATATGTTTACACACACACATATACAGATAAATGTAGAAATAGTCATAGATGCATCTAAGTGTGTGTGTTTGTGTACTATATCCATACAGGCATTTCTTAGCTTTGTCTTCTGGAGAGCCTGGAAACAATTAACAATCTAAGGAACACTCCAAGTACCCAGATGTTGGATTCTGTGTATCATCTGCAACCAAAAAGAAGAGGGAGGGAGGGGAGGCCTCTTGGCACAATAGCCGATTCTAGAACTGGTACACGGAAAGTGGAATGTGAGACTAGAATTTGTGCCCCAAAGTAGGGAGGTACTCAATGATGGGGACATGAGAAAAGGCACAGGAGCCACTTTGAGGAATATCCTACTAGCCAAATCTTGGAAATTTGAGCTTCAAAATAAATAATGGAAAATAACCCATTGAGTAAAATCGAAATCCAAGTATCCATACTGAGATAAATAGATAGATGTATGTGTGTGCTTAGTCACTCAGTCGTGTCCAGCTCTTGGCAACCCCATGGATTGTAGCCTGCCAGACTCCTCTGTCCATGGGAATTCTCCAGACAGGAATACTGGAATTGGTTGCCATGTTNAATAACCCATTGAGTAAAATCGAAATCCAAGTATCCATACTGAGATAAATAGATAGATGTATGTGTGTGCTTAGTCACTCAGTCGTGTCCAGCTCTTGGCAACCCCATGGATTGTAGCCTGCCAGACTCCTCTGTCCATGGGAATTCTCCAGACAGGAATACTGGAATTGGTTGCCATGTTCTCCTCCAGGGGATCTTCCCAACCCAGGGATTGAACCCAGGTCTCCCACACTGCAGGCAGATTCTTTACCATCTGTGCCACCAAGGAAGCCCAGATAGATAGGTAATAGATAAGTAGGTAGGTAGATAGATAGCGAAACTTCTTTCTTACAGAATATCAAATAATAAACATTGAAGGAGTGATGAAGTAGAAAATTACCATTAACAATCAAGAGTTACGTTCAGTTTAGGCAGAAGTAAGTATTGTCAGTTGGAGGCTAAGATAGGCTGGTGGGTTTAATCAGATCTGATGAGGAAGAAGATATTGACAATCTCAAAATATTTCTTTCACAAACTACTAATAAATTACAAAGGGCAAAACGATGACTTTGATGAACAGGACAACCAAGTGATCAAGGTTTGAGTTGACATAGTGTGTGGTACCTCACCTTGTGAGGCACTAGAAGAGCAATGTGTCCTGTTAGTGTCCTGCCCCAAAAGCATTGATCAAGAGGGCATATCAGATAGATCTCGGTTTCTGATTAGCCTACAGAATGAGAGTCTTGTATTGTTGAAAAACTGTTGAGTGCCTGAAAGGTAGGGAGAAACAGAATATTGAGAAAGATTGGGTGTCTTAATATTTCTGGGATGATTTACAAAGTGTGATTGGGGTCTACAGATGGACAGTAGTGTTGTATTGATGTTGATTTCCTGACTTGAACAATCATATTGTGACTGTATATGATAAAGTCCTTGTTCTGGGAAATAGTCACCAGAGCAATTGGGGACGATGAGAATCATCTATGCTGCTTGTTATTAAATGCTTCAGGAAAGGGCTAAGTATGGATGTACACACATATTTGGAGAGGTATATCTAGATTTCACTAAAAAGAGAAAGAGATTTAAAAGTTAGGGAATCTAAGTGAGAGGAATATGGAAATTTTTTGTTCTGTTGCATACTTTCCTATGTTTGAAAGTATTTCAAAATAAATTATTGTAGTTTTTATTGAAATGGTAATATGGCAAATACCTCATGGTGGTGATTTAGTCACTAAATCATGTCTGACTCTTGTGACCCTGTGGATTGTAGCCTGCCAGACTCCTCTGTCCATGGGATTTTCCAGGCAAGAATACTGGAGTGGCTTACCATTTCCTTCTCCAGGGGATCTTCCCGACCCAGGAATCGCAGATTCCTTCCCAACTAAGCTACAAAGGAAGCTCTAAGGAGTACTTGTTATATGAGTCTATTTTTAAGAAATGTGCTGGAGTGGGTTGCTATTTCCTTCTCCAAGGGATCTTCCCAAACCAGGGATGGAACCCTCCTCTCCCACATTGCAGACTCTTTACCCACTGAGCCACCATGGAAGCCCAAATACCTCATAATCAAAAATTAAAATTTCAGTCAAAAAACATATGAGTAGTTACACAGAGTTAATAAAAACTGTAAATAGCTTAATGTCATTTCAGGCCACATTGTGCCACTAAATGAGTTGTTTTTCAGAGGTTTCTAAATTTGTAAATTGAGGATAAAAGTTGTAGATTTGTGTAAGATATCCAAAGCCTGGATAAATAAGTTTTCCAGTCACACATAGAAAATGACAAAGTCCAAAACCAAAGTCTCCTGATCCAATATCCTAAGTAGCCCCTAGGATGCCAGTCTGGATAACAGATTATTGAGGAAAAACAGAGACATTTGCATTCAAATTCTGACCTTTGGAGCTCACTTTAGAGTTTGGATTTACAAGATAGCTCTTAGAGTTTCATCATTAGTTTCATCAACAGGGTGTGTTCTGTGTTGTAAATTTCAAATGCATCCTAAAAAATATAGAAAACCTTTTTATTTTTCCTCATCTATTTCTTACATGGTAGTATAAATGTACGAGTGAGTAAATTCCTTTCATCTGCATTCCAACCCTCTTTGTTATTGTTTAGTCACTGAGTCGTGTCTGACTCTTTTACAACCCCATGGACTATAGGTCACCAGGTTCCTCTGTCCATGGGATTTTCCAGGCAAGAAGACTGGAGTGGGTTGCTGTTTCCTTCTCCAGGGGATCTTGCCAACTCTGGAATCGAACCTGTGTCTCCTGCATTGGCAGGTGGATTCTTTACCACTGATCCATCTGGAAAGCCCCTCCGACCCTCTTACCCAGTAACATTTCCTTCTCTCTTACAGAATTATAGAATAGGTGTGGACTTAAGTCACTACTTTTTTTCTAAAGTGATTTACTGATCACTTGAATGTGCCTAATGCCTAATGTGTTTTTAAAAATTCACACAGTCATTGACTTGAACTGCTGTATAAGAAAATAGTCTTTCCTGGATCCTGTGTCTGCCCATATCATTTTAGGTATAATTAAGGATTTTGTGTTAAAACATTCCTTTTTTAATGTTATTAACTGTGAAAAGAAAATATAGTTAGATATTTTCAGTCATACAGCCAGTATAAGTAAGTCCATTTTGAGGGCTGAATATTATTCTTTATTCTTTACTCTGTCACCATTGCTTAAGTAGCTTTTCAGTAAGCTTCTTCTGTCCAAATCTACTTGCATTCTTATTCTTTAAATGCCTTTAAGTGATCTTCTGGAAATTACCAAATGTTCTAGTTTTGCTACTTAAACATGTACATGTTTGAAATAAGATTGTTTATGAGTAGAAGAATACAGTTGGCTTAATTAATTTCTAATGTCATTTGATTTATCTTGGGGCAGAGATATTCAATGTCCTATTTTAAAATAATGTCAAAACTATTTTAAATAAATGTCAAAAACTGTGGCCTGAACATAATTTTTTAAATAGCTGTATCTCCTGGGTTCCAAAACTGCTTCTTTCCATGCTTATTCCTATATCTTGATGACTGAGTCAGTTATTTCTTTTCCTGTGTTTTCAGTTTACTAGCTTAAGAGCTTTATAGATGTAAGAGTTTTGCAGATTGTAAATATGTACATTTTCAGTATATTGCTCTAAATTGAGCCTTGATAATTCTTATTTTATCTAGTGAGAAAGAAGATGTCTTTTCAATACTGAGCAGTAAAGACAGAATTTTTTTTTCTTTTTAAAAAGGAGACAAAAACATTTGCTAACTAGCATGTCAGTTATACCTTTACTCCTCTGGATATGTGGCTTTAGTGTTTTTAAACCATAGCTAAGAAAGCATCAACTGTTAGCCACAGTTGGGAACAAGCAATATACTGATGAAGTATATTTCTATCTGTCCTTCTAAATCTATTTCCTTTAGTAAAAAAAATAATAATAATTGCATTTCCAAAAGTGAATATTTTCTTCTCCTGTAATTGCATGGCAGGTACCTCGAATTATAATATGTTTATACATGTTAAAACAAAACAGCTTTATGCACTAACATTCTGAAATTTTAAGTAAATAGATAGGTTTGAATTAAAGTACATTTTGAAGAGAAAGGGGAGCTCTTGGTTAATGGGGACAGAGTTTCACTTTGGGATGATGAAAACTCTAGAAACGGATAGTAGTAGCAGTTGTATTACAGTGTTGTGAATGTACTTAATGACACTGAAATACACACTTAAAATGGTTAGAAGATAAATTTTATGTATATTTTACACATACATACAGTACATTTAAAATCTGATTTGTGGGTTTTCCTCTGTGATTCTCCCTCTCCATAGACATTAGCTGGCATTTAGTATTTAACCGTAATATATGCTATTTATTCATTTAGTGTGTGTTATATACTTAAACTATGTTAGGTATACGTTCTATGTATAAAAAATTTTTGAACAATAGTTTTTAATTGACTCCAGCTTTTTTTAGTTATATGATCTTTTATAAGGTATTCAGTCCCTCAAAACTCTTTTGTTAGCACCCATGTGTGTGTGCTAAGTTGCTTCAGTTGTATTCAACTGTTTGTAACCCTGCTGACTGCAGCCCACCAGGCTCCTCTGTCCATGAGATTCTCCACGCTCGTGCTAAAGTGGATTGCCGTGCCCTCCTCCAAGGAATCTTCCCGACCCAGGTACCTGTGTCTCATTATGTTTCCTGCATTAGCAGACAGGTTCTTTACCACTAGCACCACCTGGGAAGACCTACCAACCTCACCTGAACCCTAGTTCCAGCCCTGGGGTCGCAGACACAGGCTGACCAACAGATCCTGTCTCAGATTTGTTTGTATAAAAACACGGCAGGAACTAACCCCAGGCAGATAGCAGCCCGGGGGTCACACCAGTCCTCTGTCCTCNAGCAGACAGGTTCTTTACCACTAGCACCACCTGGGAAGACCTACCAACCTCACCTGAACCCTAGTTCCAGCCCTGGGGTCGCAGACACAGGCTGACCAACAGATCCTGTCTCAGATTTGTTTGTATAAAAACACGGCAGGAACTAACCCCAGGCAGATAGTAGCCCGGGGGTCACACCAGTCCTCTGTCCTCACACTGACAGATGAAGGTCTCTCCACTCCAGAGCTTTGTGTGAAATAATGATAATAATGCCTATTCAAAGACTGTTACAAAGCAGTAGGTAATATAAATGTTTTTATCGAGAAAATGAATATTATTCATATTAAGCACTTAGCACACAAGGAAATACATAGAGACCACTCAAAAATTATAACTGCTAGCACTTTTTATTAGACATTGCAGATGAATTAACACCAAAGTTACTTTGAATTCTTCGTTGTGTTTTGGGGGCTGCATATTTGAGTTACATCTTATAGTCAGAGCCTGCAGTCTCTGTTTATTTTGCTTTCTTGACTGCTAAACATGATACATACAGAGGATCCTGGTGAATCCTATGTTTGAATTCTTAGAGTTCCTCAGCCTCCTAGGCCTTGCACCAGTGGCTTTATCAACAGTTTTATGGAGCAAGGTAAACAGAGAAAGAAGACAAACCTGCAACATGCTGGTATTTATGTAAAACAACCCTTATTTTCCAGCAGTCCCCAAAACAGTTCTAACACCTTTCAGATTTAGATAGCCTCTTTACTGATAAATCCCATGGGAGATTTAAGCAATTACTATTGATCAAAAGGGCTTCCCAAGTGGTGCAGTGGTAAAGAATCTGCCTTCCAATACAGGAGACACAGGTTAGAGCCCTGGTTTGGCAAGATTCCTTGGAGCAGGAAATGGCAACCCATTCCCATATTCTTGCCTGAAAAATTCAGCGGACAGAGAAGTCCTTGGGGTTGCAAAGAATCGGACATGACTAAACAACTGATCATGCACGCATTGATCATAAAGGTTAACCAGTGTTTTTCAAAGTATAAATATATTTTTTTCACATCATTTGTGTACTTATACCCTGCTTCATTTACAAGAGGGATTTGAGGTGGTTATGTGATTGCTATTATCATCATTTTAGTGAAATGCAAAATAACTAGACCAAAAGGGGCCTCAAAAGTTTGTCTCCTCTTCTGTCTCATCTCTCCAGGCAGCTGTGCCTTGACTGCAGTCATCCAGGTGTCCTAGCACAAGCATGTGATTCCTTTGGTGGTCATCCATGCCAGTATTTCACATCACATTTTTTAAGGAAATAAAATATTTTCTGTTTTAAGAAGATTTAGTACAATTGTTTTGTTTTGTTTCATTTTAGTTAGTATGGTCTCTCCAAAAATAATCCTCAAATTGCCTGAAACTGAAGGCCAAGCACATGGAGGGAAATAGAAATAGCATGAAACAGATAAATATGTCAGTTTTCATATATTTATCCAAAAACTTAAAATTCAAAAATGTTATATGCACTCGCACACTGAGCACTCTAACTTAAGCTAGAGCACACTTCTGAAATCTGATAGGAATGATATTGTAAAGCTTAATTATATTTTTATGACCCATGCCATCTGTGCATTTGTTCTGCTTACAATAGAAATAGAGTATTCCAAAAAAAAAACAGAAAAACAATACATTTAGTCTGCAGTGCAGTCATCTTATTGCAAATGCATCAAGGCAAATTATCTCTTATCATTTCAGATCCTGTTCTTGTATTGTGGATTTTTGTATCTGTTTCAAATTAGAAAAACTTACTAATTAGCAGAAAAACAACTACAAACCATATGTGGTTGACTCACACAGAAGATACAACACTCATTTTTATTTCTTGAAACAATTTATAACTTAGATGAAATATTATAAATTTTTAATGTACAATAGTATATGACTTAAAGATTTTTTCTAATGATTGAAAATTAAGCCTTTTGAAGTCACCATATAAAATGTATCTATATTTAGTTGTATTACTGTTGAAAGTGAAAGTGTTAGTCTCTCAGTTGTGTCCGACTCTTTGCAGTCGCTCAGCTGTTTCTGATTCTTTGCAACCCAATGGACTGTCTGTCCATGGAATTCTCTTCTGTCCATGGAATTCTCCAGGCAAGAATACTGGCTGGGGCTCTTCTGTCCATGGAATTCTCCAGGCAAGAATACTGGCTGGGGTTCAGTTCAGTGTTCATTTGCTCAGTTCTGTCCAACACTTTCCGACCCCATGGACTATATCACACCACTTCCCTGTCCATCACCAACTCCTGGAGCTTGCTCACACTCATGTCCATCAAGTTCAGTAATGCCATCCAACCATCTCATCCTCGGTTGTCCCCTTCTCCTCCTGCCTTCGGTCTTTCCCAGCATTAGGGGCTTTTCAAATGACTCAGTTCTTCGCATCAGGTCACCAAAGTATTAGAGCTGCAGCTTCAGCATCAGGCCTTCCAGTGAATATTCAAAAATGATTTCCTTTAGGATTGACTGGTTGGATCTCCTTGCAGTTCAAGGGACTCTCAAGAATCTTCTCCAACACCACAATTCAAAACCCTCAGTTCTTTGGCACTCAGCTTTCTTTATGGTACAACTCTCACATCCATACATGACTATTGGAAAAGCCATAGCTTTGACTATATGGACCTTTGTCGGCAAAGTAATGTCTCTGCTTTTTAATATACTGCCTAGGTTGTTCCTATCTTTTCTTCCAAGGAGCAAGTGTCTTTTAACTTCATGACTGCAGCCACCATCTACAGTGATTTTGGAGCCCAAGAAAATAAAGTCTGTCACTATTTCCATTGTTTGCCCATCTATTTGCCATGAAGTGATGGGACTGGATGCCATGATCTTAGTTTTTTGAATGTTGAGTTTTAAGCCAGCTTTTTCACTCTCCTCTTTCACTTTCATCTCGAGGCTCTTTAGTTCCTCTTCAGTTTCTGCCATAAGAGTGGTATCGTCTGCATTATCTTCTTGATCCCAGCTTATGCTTCATCCAGCCCAGGATTTTGCATGATGTACTCCATATAAGTTAAATAATAAGCAGGGTGACAATATACAGCCTTGACATACTCCTTTCCCAATTTGGAACCAGTCTATTGTTCTATGTCCAGTTCTAACTGTTGCTTCTTGACCTGCATACAGATTTCTCAGGAGACAATTAAGATGATCTGGTATTCCCATCTCTCTAAGAATTTTCCACAGTTTCTGTTGATCTACACAGTCAAAGGCTTTGGCATAATCAATAAAACAGAAGTGGATATTTTTCTGGAATCCTTTTGTTTTTTTTCTATGATCCAATAGATGTTGGCTATTTGATCTCTCGTTCCTCTGCCTTTCCTAAATCCAGCTTGAACATCTGGAAGTTCTAAGTTCACGTACTGTTGAAGCCTCACTTGGAGAATTTTGAGCATTATTTTGTTAGCGTGTGAGATGAGTGCAATTGTGCAGTAGTTTGAACATTCTTTGGCATTGCCCTTTTTGGGGATTAGAATGAAAACTGACTTTTTCCAGTCCTGTGGCCACTTGCTGAGTTTTCCAAATTTGCTGACATATTGAAGAGTGCAGCACTTTCACAGCATCATCTTTTAGGATTTGAAATAGCTCAACTGGAATTCCATCACGTCCACTAGCTTTGTTCGTAGTGATGCTTCCAAAGGCCCACTTGACTTCGCATTCCAGGATGTCTGGCTCTAGGTGAGTGATCACACCATCGTGGTTATCTCGGTCATGAAGATCTTTTTTGTATAGTTCTGTGTATTCTTGCCACCTGTTCTTAATATCCTCTGCTTCTGTTCGGTCCATACCATTTCTGTCCTTTATTATGCCCATCTTTGCATGAAATGTTCCCTTGGTATCTCTAATTTTCTTGAAGAGATCTCTAGTCTTTCCCATTCTACTGTTTTCCTCTATTTCTTTACATTGACCACTGAGAAAGGCTTTCTTATCTCTCCAGAAAATATTACTTAAGTTAAATTTTCTCTCCAAATGTACTCAGTTATTGTTATCTCTTCATAAGTGATACTGATGGTTATGGTGTATTTTTAATTTTATTCTTTGGATGGAAGAAATAGGCCATCATTATCAAAATGAATATTAATTTCTCTAGAGGCAAGAAATATGTATTAAATTAATCTTTGTGTTGTTTAGACATCACAAATGTTTGACATTCTGCATGTCAAATTTTCAGTGAAATGTTTAAATATAATAACCTCATTATAATTTCATTTACAAAGTATTACTTATACATGCACATATATTAAATAAATCGTAAAATTCCTATTACTTGGAATACTGTATAATATCCTTGATATTCAGCTGAAGATATCAGCTAGTCAAAGGTTTCATTTTATCAGGTATAATCTATTGAAAGTATACTTTTATTTACAACAAATATTGAATTATCTTTGTGTATCATAAATATGAAAAATGTAATGCACTCATGTATCAGTACTTCTGTCTGTTCTATAACAATGTATTATTTTATGTCTTCAGTGATTCACATATCATATAATTTCATGGCAGGATTGATTGATTCTCCTTTAATAACTGATGCTTTCTTTTTTCTTTATATCATACAACTAACACATGACTAAATCTGTATTAGTTTCCTATTGCTGCTATAGCAAATTAACACAAATGTAATGGTTTAAAATAACCCAAATATGTTGTAGTTCTGAAGATCTGTGTAAAATCAGTCTCACTGGACTAAAATGAAGCTGTCAGCAAGGCTTGTTCCTTCTGGAGCCTCTCCTCCAGTGAGAAATCGATCCATTTCTTGCCTTTTCCAGTTCTAGAGGCTGCCAGCATGTCAGCTCGTGGCCACGGCGCTCAGGCCTCTGCCTTCTTCATCACATCGTCTTCTGTCTGACTTTGACCCTCCTGCCTTCCTCTTGTAAGGATGCTTATGATTATACTGGGCCCAGGACAATCTCCCTCTTTCTGGATCCTTAACTTAATCACATTTGAAAATTCTCCATTGTCATGTGTAGCATAGTCACAGTTCCCAGGAATTAGGACCATGGCTGTCTTTGGTGGTAAGCCTGGACGTTATACAGCTTACCACACATCCTTTTATTTCTTTGTTTTAATTTCTTAAAATAAAATTGTTCTCTTCTTGCCCTTGCTGTTTTCTTGAGATACGTTTTACGTTTTCCCCAACCTAGATAATTCCTCCTACACCCATCAGAATAATTTCTACAACCAGGAAGTTCAGTTCAGTTCAGCTGCTCATTCGTGTCCGACTCTTTGTGACCCCACGGATTGCAGCACACCAGGCCTCCCTGTCCTCCACCACCTCCCAGAGTTCACTCAGACTCACGTCCATCGGTGATGCCATCCAGTCATGGAAACTTTCTGCAAATTCACTGACTAAATCAATTTCTCCTCTTATATACACTCAAAGCCACTATGTACTTCTGTAGCACTTATCAGCTTGTTATTTTTATGCTTATTAGTGAAATTCTTTGAAGTTTCTGACCCCAAATACCGTATTAACTCTTTAAAGGTATACACCATGAATTTGTCATTTTTTTTCTTTTCTTTGTATTCCCATGTTTGTAAAAGATGGAGTAGTCATTGATTACACATTATTCCTAAACATTTTGTGAGGGTTTTTTCTCACAGTTGTGAATGGGATGCTTTTTTTGTTTATTACATTTTTTAATTGATGCTTAAATGTTGATCATGTATTTGGTTACTTTTTTGATAGTTTTCTGATATCTCTGTTTCCTGATGCTTATCCATATGCTTGCTTTTTGTCCAGTTGCATTGTCCAGGACTTGCAGTAGAAGCATATTGGTGAAATTGGACATCAGTCTTTGTTCCTGATTTTAATGTGATTTATTGCATTGTCTTATCATTTAAAAAGGGAATTTGTTTTAGATACTTGGGAGGTATATTTTCTGGTAAAAGATGCGTTCTATTTTCTAGCTTAAGAATTTTTGAGTATTTCTTCTGCTACTAATTTTTCTCCTTCTGTCTTTTAACATAATAAATCACCATTTTTATATGCAAATTGCTTTCTCCCTGCCATTCTCTTTCTTCTCTTCTGTAATGCCTGTTATAAAGATGTTGATCTGGCTCAAATGTCCATATCTTTTAACTTTTCTCTATTTGATTTTTTTTTTGCCCATTTGATTTATATCCAAGGAGAATTATTTTACCCTGTATCTTCTAACTCATTAATTCCTTCTTTTGTGTTCATTTTGTTAGTCAATTGAACTTTTTTTGTTTTGACAGTCCCATTCTAATTTTCCATGCTTCTAGTGTTTTCCTAACAGCACATCTTGTTAACCATTTGAGGATATTCTATTATGAAGTCATCTTCCATGTGCTTTATATAAACTATTTCATTATGTATAAGTTCTGTTTCTTAGTATCCATGATTACTTGTATGTTTAAATGTTGAGTGGTTCTTGATTAGACTTTTGTCTTTGTATTTGAAGTGAATATGGATCACGTGTGGATCTATTTCTTCTTACTGTAGCCTGTCTTATTCTTCGTCTGGAGTCATGGAGAATGATAGGGTGTGTTCTGAGGTGGAAAAAGCTAGTTCTTGTCTTCTGGGATTGGGTTTCTTAGTACCTTGGGGGATTTAGTATTTAATAGCTACATGGGATTATTGTCTTAATTCTTGAATTTTATTTTTAAAGAATTTATAGAAAACTAAATAAAAAGAATTTATATCAGTAATGTAAACTAGTGAACCAAGTAACTCTGTATTTTGTTCTTATGCTCTCTTTGTGTTTATTAATCTGATTTCTCATTTATTTATCTTAGTATCTTGACTATATTTCTTTTCTGTTCCTTCTGCTTAGTGTTATCCTCTGGGCAGTTTTTTCCTTTGTTCTTGATATACACCAAAACCATTAAAGAATTTAGTCTCATCTCCGATGTTTTCATATAACCCTATGGCATATAACTTTGATATTTAAATTTAGATAATTTAGATTTTAGAATTTTAGCAGCATGCAATTCAAAGCAGAATTGTAAAAACCAGTTCTCAGTTACCTACAAGTGTGTTATCCACATTTCAGTTGATCGGCATCAAAGATTTCAAGTTTTTATTGATAATATCACATTATTTCCTTAACTGAGGACCTTTTCATATAAATATTACATGAGGTATTTAAAATAGTCAAATTCATAGAAGCGGAGAATAGAATAGTGGTTGTCAAGGACCAGGGAGAGGAGGAAATGGGGAATTGTTCAATGAGTATAAAATTCTTGTTATACAAGATGAGTAAGTTCTAGAGATCTTCTTAAGGCATAGTACTTACAGTTAACAATACTGCATTATATACTTTAAAATGTGTTAAGAGGATGGACCTCATGTTAAATGTTCTTACAATCCCTCCCAAACAAAATCACTACAGAATACAAGGATATTTTTGGATATGATGTATATATTTAGTTCTCTGACTGTAGTGATGGTATTAAGGTATATACAAATGTCCAGACTCATCAAGATGTATACATTAATTTTGTACAATTTCTTGTATATCAGTTATACCTCAACAAAGCTGAATAAATTCATAAATAAAATACTTGTTTTCCATAATGTGACCAGCTCTAGAACAGAAAAGGTTGTCAGGTGGTCTCAGTAAGGGGAAGGCCAATTGTATAAACTGGTGATTTTTTAAAATTTCATTTTATTTTGCTATTGAGGTATAGTGCATTTACATTGCTGTGCTATTAATATTTTCAGGTGTACAGCAAAACCGGTGCTTTTAAAAATTCAACTAGCACATCAGTACAGATGCCCTAAGAGAGACTGCTAGTTTTTCCCAGCAGTGGGAAAGAAGGTTTAAGCAATAAAGTTACAGAAGCTAGCTATCTTCTAACTTCTTCCTAAGAAAGTCACAACAAAAAGAATGCTAGAGCACATTCTAAATCAATTATACTTTTTTCTTTAAGCTGCTTATTTAGAATTTTCATGCCTAAGGTCTTCACTGTTAGTGTGACCAATTGAATAAGTATGCAAGGGAAATTGTTATTGCCATTCCCAATTTTGTTTGAAATTAAAATGTGATTTATTTCCCCATTTTCCTTTTGCATATGAAATTACAATATAGACTTCTTTGGCAGCACATTCTTTTGGTCTTTGAAACATTGAAATCTAATTCCAACTCTTTGAAAGAGGTGCTTTAATTAATTGACTGTAGTAGATTTCCTACTATTTAAGACTTCTATGATCCATACATCCTACCATTCAGTATTTTCAGCATTTGAGTCAAAATCATTTGATAGATAGAATATAAGCTGAAAACGAGCAGTTGCTAATATGGGGTTCACTGGAAACTGTGACATATCATGATGTGTGACTATGAACACATCATGCATACAACAGCTTGGTATTAGTTGGGGATACAATTATGAGAGCCACATTAGAAACCAGATTCGAAATACCTTTACCCAGGATTTTCGATGCAAGGGACTTTATCTCCAAGAAAAGTCTTTGGAGGCCTGTCTCCAGGCAGGTGTAATGCCTACTGAAAGAGCCAAAGAAGTGTTAGTGAAAGTGAAGTCATGAAGTTGTGCCTGACTCTTTGTGACCCCATGGATAGTAGCCTGCACCAAGCTCCTCTGTCCATGGGATTTTCAAGGCAAGAGTACTGGAGTGGGTTGCCATTTCCTTCTCCAGGGAATCTCCCCAACCCAGGGATCTAACCCAGGTCTCTTCACATTGTAGACAGACCCTTTACCGTCTGAGCCACCAGGAAAGTCCTAAGGAAGTGTTAAGTGCCTGATATATGCAAGTGGCTGATAGTAAAACCCTCTAAATATGCTCCCTGTCTCCAAGAGGGAGTTTATCAAGGTAATTAATACACCACACTTTGGTGTTTGCAGACATGGATATTAGTCCCAGCTCTGCCACTTACTAATTGTCTAGCTGTAAGCAAGTATCTTGGGCTTCCTGGTGGCTCAGACAGTAAAGAATCTGCCTGCAATGCAGGAGACCCAGGTTCATTCTCTGGGTCAGGAAGATTCCCCTGGAGAAGGGAATGGCTACCAATTCTTGCCTGGAGAATTCCATGGACAGAGGAGCCTGGTGAGCTACAGTCCATGGGGTCACAAAGAGTCAGATGCGACTGAGTGACTAACACTTTCACTTTCAAGAAAGTATCTTACTTGAATTCTGAGTCCCTTTTTCCTCATCTTGAGTAAAAAGGGTAATAGAAAAAAGAAAAAAACAAACAAGAAAAAAACAAACTACCTTCTTCCAAGCATTAGATGATAAAAGGGTATGTGAATTGTCCACTACAATACCTGGCACATCTTATTCCATTTTTATTACCTACAATAATAAGAATCATTGCTACCACAAAGTATGTGTGCGTGCTTAGTTGCTCAGTGGTATCCGACTCTTGGCAACCCATGGACTGTAGCCTACCAGGCTCCTCTGTCCATGTGATTTCCCAGGCAAGAATAATGGAGTGAGTTGCCATTTCCTCCTTCAGGGCATCCTCTCAACCCAGGAATTGAACCCATATCTNATTTCCTACTATTTAAGACTTCTATGATCCATACATCCTACCATTCAGTATTTTCAGCATTTGAGTCAAAATCATTTGATAGATAGCATATAAGCTGAAAACGAGCAGTTGCTAATATGGGGTTCACTGGAAACTGTGACATATCATGATGTGTGACTATGAACACATCATGCATACAACAGCTTGGTATTAGTTGGGGATACAATTATGAGAGCCACATTAGAAACCAGATTCGAAATACCTTTACCCAGGATTTTCGATGCAAGGGACTTTATCTCCAAGAAAAGTCTTTGGAGGCCTGTCTCCAGGCAGGTGTAATGCCTACTGAAAGAGCCAAAGAAGTGTTAGTGAAAGTGAAGTCATGAAGTTGTGCCTGACTCTTTGTGACCCCATGGATAGTAGCCTGCACCAAGCTCCTCTGTCCATGGGATTTTCAAGGCAAGAGTACTGGAGTGGGTTGCCATTTCCTTCTCCAGGGAATCTCCCCAACCCAGGGATCTAACCCAGGTCTCTTCACATTGTAGACAGACCCTTTACCGTCTGAGCCACCAGGAAAGTCCTAAGGAAGTGTTAAGTGCCTGATATATGCAAGTGGCTGATAGTAAAACCCTCTAAATATGCTCCCTGTCTCCAAGAGGGAGTTTATCAAGGTAATTAATACACCACACTTTGGTGTTTGCAGACATGGATATTAGTCCCAGCTCTGCCACTTACTAATTGTCTAGCTGTAAGCAAGTATCTTGGGCTTCCTGGTGGCTCAGACAGTAAAGAATCTGCCTGCAATGCAGGAGACCCAGGTTCATTCTCTGGGTCAGGAAGACTCCCCTGGAGAAGGGAATGGCTACCAATTCTTGCCTGGAGAATTCCATGGACAGAGGAGCCTGGTGAGCTACAGTCCATGGGGTCACAAAGAGTCAGATGCGACTGAGTGACTAACACTTTCACTTTCAAGAAAGTATCTTACTTGAATTCTGAGTCCCTTTTTCCTCATCTTGAGTAAAAAGGGTAATAGAAAAAAGAAAAAAACAAACAAGAAAAAAACAAACTACCTTCTTCCAAGCATTAGATGATAAAAGGGTATGTGAATTGTCCACTACAATACCTGGCACATCTTATTCCATTTTTATTACCTACAATAATAAGAATCATTGCTACCACAAAGTATGTGTGCGTGCTTAGTTGCTCAGTGGTATCCGACTCTTGGCAACCCATGGACTGTAGCCTACCAGGCTCCTCTGTCCATGTGATTTCCCAGGCAAGAATAATGGAGTGAGTTGCCATTTCCTCCTTCAGGGCATCCTCTCAACCCAGGAATTGAACCCATATCTCTTGCAACTCCTATATTGCAAGTGGATTCTTCTACCACTGAGCCATCAGGGAAGCCCCCATGTAAACTAGGTATTCAATAAATATTTGTTGAGAAAGGAGGTTATTGTTGATTGACCAGAACTAGCAGACCAGCATTGTGAAGAGATGATGTTTTGAAATGAATCTTGAAAATGAGCACAATTTGTATAGCCAGAGAAAAAAGTGCATTTCAGGTTGAAGTTCAAAGTGATAAGTTAATAGTTTTGAAACAACTAAAATACAATGAGTAGACACAATAGTTAAGCATGGAGTAATTTAATTTTAAGAAAAAATAGGCCATTAAAATAAACTCACACCTCTTCATTTTACAGACGTGAAAAGTGAGACCCAGATAGCAATATAGAATCAGGATTAGAATTCATGTCTCTTCTATACCATGTATCTAACAGAGCTAATCATCCCTTATAATAGGGATGATTAGAGGCCATGACTTTAGGCTGTCAGTTTCAGGAAGGAGGCATTAGATGAGGAGGTAACTACAAGCAAGAAGCTATTTAGGAAGCAATTGTGATAATCCAAGCCCAAAGTTATAGGGAAACAAGAGACAGAGTAAAAGGAAACATGTGTTTCATTATGCTCTTTTAGATTGGACATGAATATGTATGGTTACCATAACCATGGGCCAAGAAGAAAACTGGTTATGGTAGATATAACATTCTGATACCCTGTAACTCAAAGGACATGGTATTAAACTCAGAACCATATGTAAATATCAAAAGCAAAATGTACTTATTTCTAGATACCCTTTTCAAAAAGGCAGACAGTTTTCATAAACCTAGGGATAATCAAAAACTTATCCGGGATACTTCTGAAAACGAAGACACCCTGTGAGCTATGTAGTGTTAGGTGCCCTTATAACAAATCGTACACAGAAGAGCCATAGACAAATAAACCTTTCAAAAGTGGGCTGACGGTTTCTGACAGCAATATAAAGCCATCTTTCAGAGCCAGTAATTCAGTCAGGCCCATCTGAATCATTTCCTCCATAAATTGTCTTTAGTGGAAATGTAAGAAAAAGCACCCGTGAACTAATAATTATCTCCTCTTTGTCATCAGGGTGGTCCAGGTTAGGAAAATGCCACCTTAAAATTAATCCCATCTTTTTTTTAACATCTACCTGGATTTTTTCTGTTTTTCATTTCTTAAAGTATAGCACATTCATATGTGATCTGTTTTTCTTCTATACATATAGGTCTAGAAAATAAGTATGATAATAAAGATAAATTGGTACCTCAGAATTATTTTAGACTCTGTAATTTTTAAATCAAATATTTTGACCAAATTAACCACATTAGTTATTTTATTTAATAGACTGGTAGATACAGCTCTTAGCCTTTTTATTATTTTCCTCCATTTTAATAAAAAATATATATGATGAATTAAATCATAAAGCTGCAAATTAAAAACTGGCCCATATTACAACTTCATATTAATGATACAGCTGATGAGAATAAGTATCAATAACCTAAAGATGCCTAGTGCTAAGGACAAAGGTGGCATTTTACATTTTTATTAACACTTGTAATTTTCTCCTGCTTGATTTCTTTTAGGCCAAGCCCAATTTCTGCTAAACCATGGGTCAGTGAGCTCATGCTGATTCTCATGTGAATGATGGGCTTGATTTTGCAAAGATAACACCAACTATCAATACCTAGGTCTTGCTACCATTATGAACAACCAAGAACAGGACAGTGTGCATTTGAACGTGTTATTTCCTTTACTTTTATTAACTATGGCAGTCTTGAACGCCATCAGAAATGTGTATATTTCTGAAGCATTACATTTTTAAATGTTTTTAATGTTTAGTAACAAAGCAGTATAAAACAAGCAACATATTGTCATACGTATTTGTTATCTTTCCCTATTAAAAGTCATAGGCAGAAAAAAAGAATACACCTTAAATGGTTTTAATAAGGTAAAGTTTTACATTTAGCAAATGATCTCTTACAAACAAATCTAAGTGTAAGAACAAGGTTTCACCAGAATGTGATGCATATCTGCTTTAGTAGCTTTTCTACATCCTCCCAAGCGAAAACAATATTATATTAATAAATCATAAGAGGCTTCTATTAGCTTGATAAATAAGTACATTTAAAATACAAGTTAGAAAAGGATTTGTTTAAATACTTTAAATAGTCTTTGTCATACCATTCTAGTGATGCCTAATACAATTTTCATTTTTCAAAGATTTTTAGTAGAAATTTAATCTTTGAAAATATTAATAACAGCTTACAGCAGGTAAGCTATAAAATAACACTGGATGCTGTCTATTTAGTTTCTGGTTGAAAAAGCACAGCAGTACTTTAGTTCATTACCTTTGAAAAAAACAGTAACAAGATAATACAGCTGCCTCTGATTAAGATGTAAATTCTTTCTAATTAGAATGTAAATTCTTACATTTAAATGAAGACATCAATTGTCAGGATGCCATATGATATCTTATTCCACCTTGCCTGAATGCAGCCCTCACTGCTCATCTATGGCACTAAAATAGTTTTGCATTCCCTTTGTTCTCTGATTCTTGTAATATTCTCTCTTCATGTTCCCTTTTCACATTGCTTTTGTTTGTTTTCCCCCTTGCATCTGATATTGTTGTGCCTTGGGATTTTGCAGAAATTTGGAATGAAAATTGAGTTCACTCAGTGCCAGTATTTGCTTGTGCCTCAATTACTTCTGCTGAATTTTCCTCAATGCAAATCAGGCAGGTTGCATAAAGTGGTGCATGTATTTGAAATAATTAATTTTCCGTAAAATGATGGATCAAGTCCAATCAACCTTCATGAAATCTAAATAATAGAATAGAGAATTAGAAATTAATTAACATTTTGTGTTAATACTTTACAGTATAAACTACCAATAGTAAGTTTTACTATTATTCTAACTTTTTCTTTATTAAATGTTGATGAAAACCTTCTGCCTCAATCACTTCTTGCCAGAAATATGCTAACAAGGAATCCTGTATCAATAACATTAAGCAAAGGTTTCAAAGATTACAGCAACAATTAACTGGTGAATTGAATTAATCATGCTTCTCTTTACTGAACAATAGTGAAAGTTTTGTCTTGAATAATGTACACTAATTCACTGTTATATTAGATGAGGCCATGAACCTTTGAGCACAGTATCATATCTTTTACATCATGTTTCTTAAACCAAAAGAGGTAGAACTTTAAAGGAAAAACCAATTCAACCAACTTTGCAGTGAAGGCTGGAAAGGAGAAACCTAGAAACTGAAAGCATGCCTTACAGATTAGAAGAGTGCCTCCCTTTCTTTTAACATTTCATTACAGAAAAATTCAGAGAGAAAAGTAAAAGCTAATAAAATGAACCCCTACATGCCCATCAAGTATCATCAGTCATAAAGGAACTAAGAGGAAAATAAGACATACAACCTGAAGTAATAATGAATAACATGCATATATAAGTGCTATGGATGCTTAGAGAAAGAGATTAGTTTGTGTTGAATGGGCGGAGAAGAAAAGACGGAACATTCCAAGCAGAGTGGAGATAAAACAGAAATGAGCAGAACCTGCAATAGTCTATTTAATATACAAGAAACTGGCATGCTTTGATCAGAAGTTTTGTATTTGTACATAAAAGTGGTTAAAGTTTGGTAAGATGGAGGGATTTGAGAGCTAGACAATGAAGTTTACTACTAACTAGCTAAATAAATATTTTAGGCTTTGGATTGACAGTGTCCAAAATACCTTCTCTTGTCCAGACAAAATTTTTCCTGTTATAATTAATTCTTTCCTTATTCTTTGCTGATCATGTTCACAAATAGCACATTTCTGATGACTAAAGAATAAACTGCAAAAAAATTTTTCTTGTTTCCAGTGTAGTTAATTAAAAACATGTTAGAAATAAATCTATAATTTACTATATTGCATTTTACTTGACTTCTCTACCTGGTATAATCAAGATAAATATCACTGTTGATATTCATATGGTCACTTAAAAGTTGTTTAAAATCATAACTTAGCTGTTTTTGCACAGTTCCAAATCTGTGACTTTATTTACATGCATTCTTGCTATTGTTTGTTGTCCAGTCGCTCATTTGTGTCCCTACTCTTTGTGACCCCATGAACAGCAGCACACCAGGCTTCCCTTTCCTTCACCTTTTCCTGGAGTCTGTTGTCCCCTTCTCCTCCTGCCTTCAATGTTTCCCAGCATCAGGGTCTTTTCTAGTGATTCGACTCTTTGCATCAGGTGGCCAAAGTATTGGGGCTTCAGCTTCAACATCAGTCCTTCCAATAAATATTCAGGACTGATATACTTTAGGATTGACTAATTTGATCTCCTTGGTATCCAAGGGGCTCTCAAGAGTCTTCCCCAGCACCACAGTTAGAAGTCATCAGTTCTTAAGCATTCAGCTTTTTTTATTGTCCAGCTCTCATATCGTACATGACTACTGGAGAAACCATAGCTTTGACTATATGGAACTTTGTAGGCAAAGTAATGTCTCTGCTTTTTAATACGCTGTGTGGGTTTGTCATAGCTTTTCTTCCAAGGAGCAAGCGTCTTTTAATTTCATGGCTGCAGTCAGCGATTTTGGAACCCAAGAAAATAAAATTGGTCACTGTTTCTGTTGTTTCTCCATCTATTTGCCATGAAGTAACTGTGAAGAAGGCTGAGCACCAAAGAATTGATGCTTTTGAACTGTGGTGTTGGAGAAGAATCTTGAGAGTCCCTTGGACTGCAAGGACATCCAACCCATCTATTTTAAAGGAGATCACTCCTGGGTGTGTTCTTTGGAAGGAATGATGCTAAAACTGAAACTTCAGTACTTTGGCCACCTCATGCGAAGAGTTGACTCATTGGAAAAGACTCTGATGCTGGGAGGGATTGGGGACAGGAGGAGAAGGAGACGACAGAGGATGAGATGGCTGGATGGCATCACTGACTCGATGGACGCGAGTCTGAGTGAACTCAGGGAGATGGTGATGGACAGGGTGGCCTGGCTTGCTGTGATTCATGGGGTCGCAAAGAATCAGACACGACTGAGCGACTGAACTGAACTGAATACAAAATGACAAATGCTCTCAGTTTCTATCAACTTCCTTGCCTAGATGAGGACACAAATAATGGTAGATGAAATAGACTGAGTGCTAAAATGAGGGTGAACTGACTCCAGCACAGCAGGAAGTCAGAGAAAAGGGCAACCATTACAGATCTATCACGTTACTAGAGAAAGTAAGACAAACTAAACCTGGAATAATGGGTGGGATTTCATTGACTAGAGAGAAGATAATGGACAATTCTGAATATAAGAAACTGTCCCAAGATAGGAATCGCATGCATTTTTGTTCTAATCTTTCTCCAAAGCTTCTAATAAACAGCTACAAAGAAAGGAAAAAGTGAATGAGGCGGCCAGGAATGTCATAAATCCATGAAATCATAAATGAGTTTTAAGAATAAGGGATCTTATGGATAAAATTTAGTGGTTCCAGGAACTTGGGTAGAAGAGATTTACATCTTTATTTTCACTAACTTCCCACTGAAATTTAGTATTTTCTTAATTATGAATATAGGTAGCAAACCACAATAGGACTGGCAGTAACTGGCTTTGTCAGTAAAAATCACAAATTTTTACATATGAGTTTACATACGTTTTAACTATGCTGCAGGTATCGCAAAATATCATTTATATTCCTTTCCTTTGGTAGATATTAGTCCCACTGCTATTCTTGTTTAAGAGTTAATTTTTAAAAAACACAGATATTGCTGAAGACATTTATTATTTGATAACATTTAAAGAGTTTGCTTCCTTTGTTAATCTAAAATCTGTATTTTATTTTATACATTTAAAATTATTATTCTAAAAGAAGTTAATTGGCTTTACCACATTGCCAAAGGAGTCCATGGCACATATATAGTGCTTCTATTTATGGACCTGAAAATATATTAGTTTTTTAGTTGACTCTTTGAACATACAATCAACCAAAATACCTTTTTTACATATTAGTTTAGGCTATCTATATTTATTCCCTAATATAGATAACTAGCATTACTACCCAGCCAATGGCTGGAACTAATTGAAAAATATGAAATTCTTGTAACAACATTTATAAAAATTTCTAAATACTTAAATATATAACTGAATATTAATGACCTGAGGTGATATCTTGTAAGATATTTTCCTTATGCAGATATATCTGCCAAACAAAATATATATGATTTTTTGTTTCCCATTTTATTGAGATATAATTGACATATAACATTGTATTAGTTTAAGGTATACAATATAATGATTTGATCGATATATTTATTGCAAAATGATTACCACAATAATATCCTAATAGTTAATATCCTTCACCTTACATAGTTATATGTTTTTTTCCTTTATGTGAATTTTAAGATTTACTCTCTTAGCAACTTCCAAATATACAGTACACTTTTGTTAACTCTAGTCACCATGCTGTACATTACATCCCAGAACATGTATTTTATAACTGGAAGCTTATGCTGTTTGACCATATTCACCCTACCCCTTGCCTCTGACAATCACCAGTCTGATCTTTGTTTCTTTAAGTTCAATTTTTATAGATTCCACCTATTTGTGAGATCATACAGTATTTGTCTTTTCTCTGATTCATTTCACTTAACATAAGGCCCTTAAGTTATATTCATATGACAAATGGCAAATGTTTTTTTCTTTTACAGCTGAGTAATATTCCTTTGTGTATATGTGCTGCATGTTATTCAGCCATCAGTGGACATTTTAGTTGTTTCCATGTCTTGGTTATTGTAAAAAAAAAAAAGAAAAGCTGCAGCGAACATGGGAATAAAAATACCTTTTCAGGATAGTAGCTTCATTTCCTTCCGGTATATATCCGGAAGTAGAACTTCTGGATCATGTAGTATTTCAGCCAGTTTATATTCCCACCAACAGTGTACAAGAGCTCCCTTTTCTCCACATTCTTGACAATGTTTGTTATCTCTTGTCTTTTTGTTGACAGCCATTCTAATAGTTGTGAGGTAGTATCTCATTGTAGTTTTGATTGCATTTCCCTAATGCTTAGTGATATTGAGCACCTTTGCATGTACCGTTTGTATGTCTTGTTTTGGAAAATGTCTCTTCAGTTCCCCTGCCCACTTTTTAACCAGAATATTTTGGTTTTTGTATATGAGTTGTATGAGTTCTTTATAGTAACTCCTTGTCACATTTATGATTTGCAAATATTTTCCTCCATTCTCTAGACTGCCATTTCATTTTCTTGATGGTTTCATTTTCTGTGCAGAAGGTTTTGGTTTAATGTAGGCCCACTTGTTTATTTTTGCTTTAATTGTCTTTGCTTTTAATGTCTAAAACAAAAAATCATTGCCAAGACCAATGTCAAGGAGCTTAACCACTTTGTTTTCTTTCAGGAGTTTTATGGTTTCACATCTTAGAATAGCCAAGTCTTTAATCCCTTTTTGTTGATTTTGTATAGAGCCAAAGATAGGGGACCAGTTTCATTTTGTTGCAAGTGACTCTCTGGTTTTCTCAGCACCTTTATGAAGAGACTCTCCTTTCCCCCAGTACACATTCTTGACTTCTTTATCAAAAACTAATTGACCATAAGTATGTGGGTTTATTTCTATTGCATTGATCTTTGTGTTTTTTTATGCCGATACCATTTCTATCTTCTTCAGTTTCTTTCTTCAATGTCTTATGGTCATCATTGTATAGATCTTTCACCTCCAGGGTTAAATTTATTCAATTGTAGCCTTCATTTTGTTAGTGTGGTGTATTACATTGATTAATTTGTGGATGTTGAATCATCCTTGCATCCTTGAAATAAATCCCACTTGACCATGGGATTGTATGATCCTTTTAATGTACTTAGTATATACAGGTATCCTGCCAAACAAAAATTATGTATTGCTTCTAAAAACACTGGGGTTTTTTGATTTGTTTTGTAGAGTAGGAGATAGACAAGGCTTGTTCTGGTTATCGTTTCTGTATAACAAACCACCCCAAAACTTAGTGATGTAAAAAATTAATTTTATTACATCCAAGGTTTCTGTGTGTCAGGAATTTGAACAGGGAGCTGCAGTTATGTTCCATGTATGTCCTGTGCCATGATATCTGGGTTCCCAGTTGGAAAAGTTTGGAGACTTAAGGTAGGAATCAACTAGGAGCATGTTTAGTGGTGCAGGTGCCATCCGTGTGAATTAACAGTTGAGGCTATCCTCTGGAGCACCTGTGTGTACTCTTTCCACGTGACCTAGGCTTCCTCACAACATAATAGCCTCTTTTTATACGGTGCTTGAACTGATTAGATGGCAGTTCAGAAGTCCAAAAGCAAATGTCCTGGAAAACAAGGTAGAAGCTGCCTGGCCTTTTAGAAGCAAACCATCACAAACAGCTTCCCTGGTGACTCAGCTGGTCAAGAATCCACCTGCCGTGTGGGAGACCTGGGTTCAATCCCTGGTTGGGAAGATCCCCAGGATTCTGGCCCGGGGAATTCCATGGACTGTGTAGTCCATGGGGTTGCAAAGAGTCGACCATGACTGAGCAACTTTCACTTTCACCACAAAGGATCACATCTGTGATACTTGATTGATTGAAACAGTCACAAGGCCACTCAGATTCATGGGGAGAAGAATTAAACCTTCCCCTTCACCAGGTCAGATTGTACAAGAGCAGGTGGAATGGGTGATGCTGTGCAGTTATCTTTTGAAAATATAATCTGCTTCTATAAGTAGGTACAAAACTGTGGTAGTTCTGAGTATTTGAATCCATTATCTGCAGGGACACTGTTTTTATGGGATGATTACAGATGCAACATCATTTGTCCAAGTAAGATTTGAAGTTGAGGTTTATAATTGCTATCTCTTATTCTACTAACAAACTTTCTCAATTTATTAGGGTTGGAGGAAGTGTCTATGTCTTTTCCAAATTGGAAATTTTTATTTTTCCAAAATTTGTAACTATCTTTGTTTGTCAGCAGAAGATCTGAGAGCCACAAGTGTTTTCTGACACATATAAGAGTGACGGGTTAAAAAAAAAGTTCCATTTTTCTCCACTAAAATCTTTGTTGTATTAAGAAACAATAAGACTGAATTATATAGTATGTGAGTTATATCACAATAAATCTTTCTTTATAAGGAAAGAATTCATATATAAATATTGACTTCTAGCTAATGATATACATGCCAAAGTGGTTAAAGTGTACTGATGTCTGCAATTTAAAATTCACCAAAAATAAGATGGATTGGTGGATGTATAGGTTAGAAAGGATGTAAAGGTTAGAAAAAGGTTAATTGTACATTGCAGGTGGTGTGTATATGAGTGTTCTCTCAAAAACTTCTTTCACCTTCCTGTGTTTGAATATTTCACAGTACAGTACTGGGAAACATTAGGAAACACCACTGCATAATCACTAGGATACTGTTAAAAAGTTAGATTTTTTTTTTCCTTTTGGGTATTCTCTTCATTAAAAGTTTTGACATGGTTTTGATGACATAGGTTATGTTATATTAACTATTCCATCACCATTTTTATTCAAGTAGTTGTATAATTACTTGGTAATAGAGAAAAGGCAAAAGCAAAGCGTTAGACAGAAAACCTCAGCACAGTTCTGTGATTGCAAAGTCAGAAACCTTCAAGACAAATAATTATAATTAATGTGATTTGCTAAAAACTGAAACTCTAAATTTAATGTGTAAACAGAATATGGTCTCTGTTCAAATGCTGTTTGTCCTGCTAAAATCTTACACCACTTTTTTTCTCTCCAGGCAATTACTTTTCATTTTTTTCCTTCTCTTTGACCTCAGCAATATGTTCCCTGTTTACATTATTCATGGAATCATGAAGGGTCACTATTGTCTACCCAATCCCAAAATCGTTTGGTGCTTTTTCCAATTGTTTTGCTTGAGTTGTACTGAAGTGGTAACCCGCTGACGCAGGCACACAGTCCAGCTACTCTTGTGCTCTAGACAGGCCAGAGAAAGAGAAAAGGACTGAAAGTGTCTTTCAGTTGCTAAGTGAATGAATAGTTGGTAAGGAACAATAAAACTTTAGAATTTTGTAAGTCCTTTGGTAAAATGTGGACTCACTGAGACATTTATACCTTAACTGATAATGTTGCTAACTAATGAGTTGAGGTCATTGAGAACAACAGAACATATAAAATGCCCCTCTTAAGTGTCCAATGGTGACTGGTACCCACTGTGACACGCTGTGCAAAAACCCTTGCACTTACGAAACGTAAGCAACATAGCTAGGAAGAAAATTTGGAGAGGATACCAGGGCATGAGCAGATTTGCACTGCAAGATAAAGCAAAAGGAAGATAAGTGCCAAGGACCAGATGGAACGAAGTCATGTTCCCCTGGCTCTCTTGCCCAGCCTGAGAAGCCAGGCCAGGGGAGTTCATGATCACGGTACAGGAATGGGGGCTCCTGCTCAGTGCCGAGCCACCCCATTCGTCAGAACTGCTATTCTATATGCTCCTTACTCCCGATTCTGTATGAGTCTTGGATTCTTACCTGAAACTTGGCAGCTTTGGAAGCTGATTCATATTTTCTGCTTAAGACTTTCACTTCCAAGTACACATTTAGGCTTGGTTTACCTAGCTTTGTGTTTACATGGTTGAGTGCTACCCTGGAAAGATGTACTCTGGAGCTAATATGAAGTCAGTGACATGCCTTCAGCAATCATAAGGAAGTTCTGAAGTTTCTGTTTCAAGATTTTGACATGTTAGCATGTGCAAAATCTAGTCTGATGCCAAAATGCCTTATGCCAACAGGCTTCTTTTGATCTTGGTATGCAAGAGTTTCGTTGCAGCTATTAACCTGTTGCCTTGAAAAGAAACAGAAAATTATAAGATTATGGCCTGTAACATAGGTTGTAGGCACGAGTATAATTAGTACTATAACCCAACATTACTTTGACGTTACTTTGGGGTTGTTAGGATTTTTAACTAGGTTGGCTGTATTTTTTAAAATCTGTTTTCTGAAACTATGCCTTCATCTCCTGATTTTCCATTCAACCCAAGATGATGCCTCCTGACTGCTCAGCTGGAATCTGGATTTGCCTTCTTTCATTCAGCATACTTTTGAACCAGTGGCAAGTCTTCTTGTGGGGAATATTTGGGGTAGCTAATTCTAATTTGGCAGCACCCTAGGGACATTAATCAATCAGAAAATATAAATGAGCAAATCATTTCTCCTANTTTCCATTCAACCCAAGATGATGCCTCCTGACTGCTCAGCTGGAATCTGGATTTGCCTTCTTTCATTCAGCATACTTTTGAACCAGTGGCAAGTCTTCTTGTGGGGAATATTTGGGGTAGCTAATTCTAATTTGGCAGCACCCTAGGGACATTAATCAATCAGAAAATATAAATGAGCAAATAATTTCTCCTATGAAATGGTTCAACTGAGACTAATATTGAAACGAAAAAACATCCAAATGTTGACCAAACTAAAACCACAGGTGCAATTCACAAGATCCAGGGTACTATTGATTTTGTTCTTAGATGCTAATGGCTTATAATCTAAGTAATTGGCAATAACTTATGTTCTAATGCTAATGAATTCACTTTCACTACTTGCTCCCTGGCTGATGGCGTAGTCCTCTCCATTGCCTTCCTCACTTTTATTATCCACCTACCTCCTCCTGGTACACAGCCCCATTGGCAGCACCTTCCATAATATAGTGCTGTGGAAAATATTGATTAATATTTGGGATGAAAAATTACAATGTAAATGTATTTTGTGTCAATGATATAAACATACCTTGTAATTCAAGTATATAAATAACTTAAATACTCCTTAAATAAAAAGTACAGTTATCCCAGTTTGCTGTTGGAAATAAGAGAAGACTTCCCACAGGAAACTTTTTAAAATATTATTTTGTTGTTGTTGTTTGTTTTTATTCTTTTGTCCAAATTGCTAATGATTAAGGCTTGTGCTGTGCTTAGTCACTCGGTCAAATCTGACTCTTTGCAACCCCATGAACTATAGCCCGCCAGGCTCTGCTGTCCATTAGGATTCTCCAGGCAAGAATACTGGAGTGGGTTGCCATGCCCTCCTCCAGGGGATCTTCCCAACCCAGGGATCGAACCCAGGTCTCCTGAATTGCAGGCAGATTCTTTACCAGCTGAGCTACCAGAGAAGCCCAATGATTAAGACTTGAGGGATCAATAAAGAGATAGTACTTGATTTCTACCAAATGGATTGAAGAGAATGATACTCTTAAAAATACTGAGCTAGTATGAGTTATTTTAAGGCGTTCATTTTAAAACTCATTTATGATATTTACAGTTACCATTGTCTATATTCAGATAGTTTCGTCACCTGCCATATGTGACTTCTCAGGGATAATGCCTTGTAAAAGTGCCTATTTTAAAAGCCTTCTATGGAAGAAAATAAACTTTGCAGGCAGGACAGGCTACACAATTTGTGAGGCCCAAGGAAAATGGAAATGGGGAGCCCTTGTTCAAAAAATTGGAAAAAAGTACCATTAAAGGTACTAAAATGTGAACCTTTGTTTCTTTCTTCCATGGTCTCTCTCTCTCAACCTGTAATGGTGTTTGCACTTGCTAGTTTAGGGTGTGCTCCTTCAGGCACGTGGATAGTCAGAGCACAGATTGTCATGGGCCACTGGGGGTCTCACCCCATGGCTTAAGGCATAAGCCACCCATCAGACTTCAGGTTTCCCCTCCTCCAAGACTGTATCTTGATCAGAGGTGAAGAGAAACTATATCTTGATCAGAGGTGAGGAAGTGAGTCGGGTACCTCCCCTTCCCGTAGCCCCGCAGCCCCAACCCATGCTGGATGGGAACTGCAGATTTTTACACTGGACCATGATAGTTGTCTGGGTCAGAGGTGGGCGAGAAGCTTGCCCTTGCCTGGTGCCTACCAAATGCTCTGAAGCATAGCCAGCCCTGGACTGGACAGCTGTGTCCATGTCCCCACTTCATAACCAGTGGTCACCTGGTCATGAACCTTCTTCCACCTCTTCTTATAAAGTAGTTTCCTTCATTTGATCCAACTTTGTATAGAATTCCATCTCATGTATCACTGAAGTGAAACCCAGCAGGCCAGAAATGTAAACTCATGTTGAAACACCTCTCTGATACTTTATTTAAAAAATGCTAAGTTGTTATTATAGGCTTTCTAGTTGATTTCAGTGAGACAGCTGATGCACTGTAAGATAATTTATCCGAATTATTTCTCTTTGGTTTCTGTGTGTCTAGCCCAGTGCCTAATATTGTTTCCCACCTCACAATGTCATGGGGTACACACCATCCTTGACCCTTTCCACATCCATATCCTGGAGGAACCCTGCCTGAACAGGGACAGAGAGCAACAACATTCACTGCAGAGAAAGAGGAGAGAGCTGGAGGCTGGGAAGCCTCCCTCCACACATTCTCCATTGTCCCACCAGATTTGTGCCTTACAGATTATAAATTCGAAGATAGAATTGTTAAAAATTTCAAGGTGGCAATCATAGAGCATTAAACCCCAAGCTCTGAGCCTTTCTTGGTGACATCTATGAAGCTGCCTGAAGGCTAAACCAAATCTCCCCATATAATAAGATAATAATTAACATCAATTATGCCAGGTGCTGTTCTAAGCACTTTACAGGTATTAATTCATTAAGCTCCAAAAAAAATTATGAACTACGTGCCATCATTTATCCCCATTTTACAGATGAAGTAACTGATATCTAAGGTCTCTCTGTAATAAAAGGTACACTGAAAATTCAAACACAGAAAGTCTGCGTTTGACCCAGAAGTCTTTGCTGGACAACTGAAAGAGTAAATAACTGAGACATTAACTCAAAAAAGCAAATCATGATTGTAAACGCCACACAGTGTTGGTAGCTTTGTNTTAAATAAAAAGTACAGTTATCCCAGTTTGCTGTTGGAAATAAGAGAAGACTTCCCACAGGAAACTTTTTAAAATATTTTTTTGTTGTTGTTGTTTGTTTTTATTCTTTTGTCCAAATTGCTAATGATTAAGGCTTGTGCTGTGCTTAGTCACTCGGTCAAATCTGACTCTTTGCAACCCCATGAACTATAGCCCTCCAGGCTCTGCTGTCCATTAGGATTCTCCAGGCAAGAATACTGGAGTGGGTTGCCATGCCCTCCTCCAGGGGATCTTCCCAACCCAGGGATCGAACCCAGGTCTCCTGAATTGCAGGCAGATTCTTTACCAGCTGAGCTACCAGAGAAGCCCAATGATTAAGACTTGAGGGATCAATAAAGAGATAGTACTTGATTTCTACCAAATGGATGGAAGAGAATGATACTCTTAAAAATACTGAGCTAGTATGAGTTATTTTAAGGCGTTCATTTTAAAACTCATTTATGATATTTACAGTTACCATTGTCTATATTCAGATAGTTTCGTCACCTGCCATATGTGACTTCTCAGGGATAATGCCTTGTAAAAGTGCCTATTTTAAAAGCCTTCTATGGAAGAAAATAAACTTTGCAGGCAGGACAGGCTACACAATTTGTGAGGCCCAAGGAAAATGGAAATGGGGAGCCCTTGTTCAAAAAATTGGAAAAAAGTACCATTAAAGGTACTAAAATGTGAACCTTTGTTTCTTTCTTCCATGGTCTCTCTCTCTCAACCTGTAATGGTATTTGCACTTGCTAGTTTAGGGTGTGCTCCTTCAGGCACGTGGATAGTCAGAGCACAGATTGTCATGGGCCACTGGGGGTCTCACCCCATGACTTAAGGCATAAGCCACCCATCAGACTTCAGGTTTCCCCTCCTCCAAGACTGTATCTTGATCAGAGGTGAAGAGAAACTATATCTTGATCAGAGGTGAGGAAGTGAGTCGGGTACCTCCCCTTCCCGTAGCCCCGCAGCCCCAACCCATGCTGGATGGGAACTGCAGATTTTTACACTGGACCATGATAGCTGTCTGGGTCAGAGGTGGGCGAGAAGCTTGCCCTTGCCTAGTGCCTACCAAATGCTCTGAAGCATAGCCAGCCCTGGACTGGACAGCTGTGTCCATGTCCCCACTTCATAACCAGTGGTCACCTGGTCATGAACCTTCTTCCACCTCTTCTTATAAAGTAGTTTCCTTCATTTGATCCAACTTTGTATAGAATTCCATCTCATGTATCACTGAAGTGAAACCCAGCAGGCCAGAAATGTAAACTCATGTTGAAACACCTCTCTGATACTTTATTTAAAAAATGCTAAGTTGTTATTATAGGCTTTCTAGTTGATTTCAGTGAGACAGCTGATGCACTGTAAGATAATTTATCCGAATTATTTCTCTTTGGTTTCTGTGTGTCTA
Source organism: Neotragus moschatus (assembly GCA_006410615.1). Classification (NCBI taxonomy): domain Eukaryota; kingdom Metazoa; phylum Chordata; class Mammalia; order Artiodactyla; family Bovidae; genus Neotragus; species Neotragus moschatus. The sequence goes on along the minus strand of SJYA01002280.1, from coordinate 4,429,114 downwards.
GCCCAGTGCCTAATATTGTTTCCCACCTCACAATGTCATGGGGTACATACCATCCTTGACCCTTTCCACATCCATATCCTGGAGGAACCCTGCCTGAACAGGGACAGAGAGCAACAACATTCACTGCAGAGAAAGAGGAGAGAGCTGGAGGCTGGGAAGCCTCCCTCCACACATTCTCCATTGTCCCACCAGATTTGTGCCTTACAGATTATAAATTCGAAGATAGAATTGTTAAAAATTTCAAGGTGGCAATCATAGAGCATTAAACCCCAAGCTCTGAGCCTTTCTTGGTGACATCTATGAAGCTGCCTGAAGGCTAAACCAAATCTCCCCATATAATAAGATAATAATTAACATCAATTATGCCAGGTGCTGTTCTAAGCACTTTACAGGTATTAATTCATTAAGCTCCAAAAAAAATTATGAACTACGTGCCATCATTTATCCCCATTTTACAGATGAAGTAACTGATATCTAAGGTCTCTCTGTAATAAAAGGTACACTGAAAATTCAAACACAGAAAGTCTGCGTTTGACCCAGAAGTCTTTGCTGGACAACTGAAAGAGTAAATAACTGAGACATTAACTCAAAAAAGCAAATCATGATTGTAAACGCCACACAGTGTTGGTAGCTTTGTCTTTGTCAATAAAATTCTGATTGATTGTAGTTTATTGTTCAGTTGCTGAGTCATGTCCAACTCTTTGCAACTCCATGGGCTGCAGCACTCCAGGCTTCCCTGTCCTACCCTATCTCCCAGAGGCTGCTCAAAATCATGTCCATTGAGTCAGTGATGCCATCGAACCATCTCATCTCTGTCACCTTCTGCCCTCAATTTTTCCCAGCATCAGGGTCTTTTCCAGTAGGTCGACTCTTCACATCAGGTGGTCAAAGTATTGGAGCTTCAGCTTCAACATCAGTCCTTCCAATGAATATTCAGGACTGATATACTTTAGGCTTGACTGGTTTGATCTTGCCATCCAAGAGACTCTCAAGAGTCTTCTCCAGCACCACAGTTCAAAAACATCAGTTCTTTGGCACTCAGCCTTCTTTACGGTCCAACTTTCACATCCATACATGACTACTGGAAAGACCATAGCTTTGACTATATGGACCTTTATTGGCAAAGTGTTATCATTGCTTTTTAATACACTGTCTAGATTTGTCACAGCTCTTCTTCCCAAGGAGCAAGCATCTTTTAATTTCATGGCTGCGGTCACCATCTATGGTGATTTTGGAGCCCAAAAAAAGAAAATCTGTCACTGTTTCCACTTTTCCCCATTCTGTTTGCTATGAAGTGATGGGACCAGATGCCATGATCTTAGTTGATTGCAAGTACCTTGGGTTTTCTCTGACAGGCTCCTGCCTTGGTCTAGGCAGAGCATCAAAAGCAACTGTCAAATAAATAGGCTTCTCTAGAAAGCAGTGGGGATTGGTAGATAGCAGAACTGTGATGTTTCGGAATCTTCTGTAGATGTCTACTCCAGTCTCCATTGCCCTGCCCAAGGTTGTACAGGTAATTAAGGACAGAATAGGGCCTCAAATCTCTTTGTCTTGGAGAAGGAAGTGAAAAAACAGTTGCCAGGCACCTTTATTCTATTCTTAATACATGCTTAGACCCCTCCCTGAGAAGCCTGACTTGGGAAGGAAAGTGTGGGGGCCAGGGAGAAAGGGTATTGTCCACCAACATCTACCCTAATTCAGTTCAGTTCAGTTGCTCACTAGTATCTGACTCTTGTCCATCACCAACTCCCGGAGCTTGCACATACTCATGTCCATTGAGTTGATGATGCCATCCAACCATCTCATCCTCATCCCCTTCTCCTCCTGTCTTCAATCTTTCCCAGCATCAGGGGCTTTTCCAATGAGTCAGTTCTTTGCATCAGGTAGCCAAAGTGTTGGAGTTTCAGCTTGAGCATCAGTCCTTCCAATGAATATTGAGGATTGATTTCCTCTAGGGTTGACTGGTTGGATCTCCTTGCTGTCCAAGGGACTCTCAAGAGTCTTCTCCAACACCACAATTCAAAAGCATCAGTTCTTCAGCACTCAGCTTTCTTCATAGTCCAACTCTCACATCCATACCTGACTACTACTACTGGAGAAACCATAGCTTAGACTCAACGGACCTTTGTTGGCAAAGTAATGTCTCTGCTTTTTAATATGCTGTCTAGGTTGGTCATAGCTTTTCTTCCAAGGAACAAGTGTCTTTTAATTTCATGGCAGCAGTCACCATCTGCAGTGATTTTGGAGACCAAGAAAATAAAGTCTGTCAGTTTCCATTTGTTTCCTCATCTATTTGCCATGAAGTGGCGGGACCAGATGCCATGATCTTAGTTTTCTGAATGTTGAGTTTCAAGCCAGCTTTTTCACGCTCTTCTAATATCTACCCTAATACTGACTCTATTTTCTTTTTGTCTCCCTTATTGAAGGTGATTTCATGCTTCTTTGTGTAAAAATATAAATTTTGACTGCAGCCATTTCATTTTAATCATAATTGCTATTATAAAGCCACTATTTTGATGGAAATTGCTATTATAAAATCTTGACATTATAATGGAAAAATTGTTGGGTCACTTTGTCTACCCCATCTCTCTAGAATAGGCGAATTCAAAGGCAATATGCAGTGTGAATCCTCGATGCCTGTGCCTTCAAGTCACCAATAAAATAGTTGCTAATAACCCTCACTAACTTTATTTTTGGGATTTACAAGTGCCCAGGTCAGAGGCCATGACTTTTGTTTCCTCTACTGACTTTCTTTTCCTCTGGAGAATAGTATTGCTGTTTAGTCGCCCAGTCATATCCAGCTCTTTGCAACCCCATGGACAGCAGCGCACCAGGCTTCCCTGTCCTTCAGTATCTCCTGGAGTTTGCTCAGACTCATGGCCATTGAGTCAATGATGCCATCCAACCATCTCATCCTCTGTCTTCAGCTTCAGAATCAGTCCTACCAATTAATATTCAGGAGAATAATATGTGACCATAGAAATTGGTGGGGAAAGAGCCAAGGCCAACCTGTTTACTTAGTTTATTGAGGAATCTCAACTCAGGAGGTACACACATTAAACAGTTGCTCTTATGGAGCTTTCAACTGGCTTTGTCAAATCTTTTTCTATCCACTAGGTATATCTTTGTGATATTCAGCAACTTTGGGGCCATTGGTTTACTGAAATTTAGCCTTGGGACTTCCCTGGTGGTCCATTAGTTAAGCCTTTACCTTCCAGTGCAGGGGCTGCAGGTTTGATTCCTAATCAGGGAACTAAGATCCCACGTGCCATGGGGCAACTCACCCCACGTGCTGTAATTACTGAGCCCCACACTCTACAGCCTATTGCCCACATGCTGTAAGACCCAGCACAGCCAAAAACTTTTTAAGNGTTTACTGAAATTTAGCCTTGGGACTTCCCTGGTGGTCCATTAGTTAAGCCTTTACCTTCCAGTGCAGGGGGTGCAGGTTTGATTCCTAATCAGGGAACTAAGATCCTACATGCCATGGGGCAACTCACCCCACGTGCTGTAATTACTGAGCCCCACACTCTACAGCCTGTTGCCCACATGCTGTAAGACCCAGCACAGCCAAAAACTTTTTTTAAANAAGCCTTTACCTTCCAGTGCAGGGGCTGCAGGTTTGATTCCTAATCAGGGAACTAAGATCCCACGTGCCATGGGGCAACTCACCCCACGTGCTGTAATTACTGAGCCCCACACTCTACAGCCTATTGCCCACATGCTGTAAGACCCAGCACAGCCAAAAACTTTTTAAGGAAAAAAATTAGTGTCAAATACAGTTTAAATTTTCATCTGCCCTCTACCCAACACAGGCTTGAACTCGGAGTGGTAAAAGGGCACGTGTTTCTCTACAGCTGTCCACTCAGGTTTCTGTCCATTATGACTTCTCTGACTAGCTCTGAGGCCAGCTTCCAAACGCCAGCCCTCTCAAAACCTGGAAGGATGAGAGTTTCAATGTAGGGCATCTAAGGATGAGAGTTTCAGTGCAGGGCGTCTATACTGTGTGGTTTGCTGAGGTCGGAGCACACTCATGCCACCTCCTTCCCTGCCACGCTGCTGTGCCTCGCTGGCCCACGCGGTCATAGTCTCAGGTGGAACACCGGCGAGCTGACTCACGTGCAGCTCCTCCTTGTCCCGCAGGAGTTTTCTGCCAGTGGGGTCGCACAAAGTCAGACACAACTCAAGCGACTTAGCAGCAGCAGCAAACTCAGGTACAGTGGGAAGATCTTTCAGCAAAGAGAAAGTGGCAAATTTGGGAAAGTTGACTGTCAGGCAACGTGCAGATTGGGGTGGAAGAAAGGAGACCAGGGAAGTAGTCTTGTTAACAGTTTAAAAAGAAAGAAATGAGGTGCGGTGCAGCGGAGTACATGGAAAGGGAGAGTGAAGGCCATCTTGGGATCGTCTGTGATTTTTTTTTTTCGTTTGTGATTTTTGAAGACTAGTCTTAGAGGATTGGACGTGCCAGCGTGCCCCCGTGCACGCTGCGTAACACTAGAGCTGGCAGATGCACCGAGTCAGCAGAGGCTTCCCTGGTCAGATGAGCTGAGGCAACTCAGCTAAATACGGTCCCTACTCAGAAATTCCTCGTTAAAGTAGCAGCAGTCCTAAAGAAACACACACAGACACAACGTTCTTTAACCCAGCATTTCTGTACTTGATCATAGAACCCCCTTGTCTGTAACTCCTATCATACAGAGTCAGTGATCCAAAAAACACACTTTGAGAACCACTTTACCATGTTATACTTTATGAATAGATTAATATATGGACTGGTACATTAATATTGTACTGTTCTTTAGCGAACAGTAAAAGACAAATGCATAATTTATGATAAATTCTGTTTCTGAGTTGAATAGTTCTTGGACTCTCTAAGCTTGAGCTATATATCTTTTGAGACTTGACCTTATCTCATATCAAAATAAAATAGCTTTTTGTAGTATAAGACCAAAAGTGAGTGGCTCCAATTTTATAATAATTTCTGGGATTGACTTTTGTGGCCTTAAGATTTAAGTACGTAAGGGTCTGTGTCCTTAGCTTTGGGCTTAGAAGAAAGTGATCTTTATCTTTTAGGGGGCTTTTTACTTTAAGTGAGCACATGGTAAGCAAGGGTTTTGTTTGGAAGAATAGAGAGAAAAGCTGTCTCATTCGTTATGTTGTTACACATAATAGCTACTAACTGAAAGTATGTTGGATTATGAAAATTAGGCAGATATTAATTATACTTTATACACAAAGAAATGATTTATTGGCTCAAAGTAGCTAATTTATGATAGAACCAAGACTGGGGAGAATCAGAGCTCATGGTTTTTCTAATAAAACACACCTACTTAAGGAATAAAAGATAAAATGACCTCTTTTGTTCCATGTCAAAGGGTCTTTTCTTTTGTTTGTAAATTATTCCAAGCTGCTAAGGGCGCCTAGCCACAAAAACTACTGTGTTCACATTTACTCTTGAGCAGAGGACCCTGCCTTCCACACAGTTATTTATGTCACTGACGGTAGTGAGTGTGTCTCTCTTGTCTTTACACTTTCCACTGTATCCACTAAACAATATCAAGCACTAGTAAACTCTGATTCTTAGGGCAGAGATTATGTCCAGTCGAATAATAAAGAAACTGAAGTAATGAGCAGCATCTTACTCATTTACTTCCTGTATATTTTTTCACTTAAAGAGATTTCATTTATCTCAAAAATGGTAGTGCCTGTGACCTTAAATCAAGCTTGAACTATTGCTACATTAGTTTTTTAAACTTATAAATAAAAGCTTGTGAAGAAAATAAGATTTACTTCCATCAAGAAAAAATTGGCAAAATAGGTTTTAGAAGTCATCGAGAGCTTTTTATCTTAATAATAATCAAATATTAGGTTAATAAGAAGAAAGGTGCGGTTTTGTGCATCATTTTTCTCATATTACATATTTTTGAAGTGCCATTTATGAAATCTATTTCAAATCTGTTTTGCCATGATCAGATTTGTAGTTATTTTACGTATATATTCATTCAGAAAAATATTTTTAATAGTAAAGAAGAATATTGAATCTGTTCAGACAAGGGTTGGTTACCTCAGAGAATGGAATGGGGAAATTAGGAGTGGGGAAGGGTACTTGTAGTTTTTTTAAACTTTTTTTTATATTTTATGGTATTTTAATTTATCATAAAGTGGGGAAAACCACTAGACCATTCAGTTCAGTTCAGTTCAGTCGCTCAGTTGTGTCCGACTCTTTGCGACCCCATGAATTGTAGCACACCAGGCCTCCCTGTCCATCACCAACTCCCGGAGTTCACTCAGACTCATGCCCATCGAGTCAGTGCTGCCATCCAGCCATCTCATCCTCTGTCGTCCCCTTCTCCTCCTGCCCCCAATCCCTCCCAGCATCAGAGTCTTTTCCAATGAGTCAACTCTTTGCATGAGGCGGCCAAAGTACTGGAACTTCAGCTTTAGCATCATTCCTTCCAAAGAAATCCCAGGGCTGATCTCCCTCAGAATGGACTGGTTGGATCTCCTTGCAGCCCAGGGGACTCTCAAGAGTGTTCTCCAACACCACAGTTCAAAAGCATCAATTCTTCAGTGCTCAGCCTTCTTCACAGTCCAACTCTCACATCCATACATGACCACAGGAAAAAACATAGCCTTGACTAGACAGACCTTAGTCAGCAAAGTAACATCTCTGCTTTTGAATTTGCTATCTAGGTTGGTCATAACTTTTCTTCCAAGGAGTAACCGTCTTTTAATTTCATGGCTGCAATCATCATCTGCAGTGATTTTGGAGCCCCCCAAAATAAAGTCTGACACTGTTTCCACTGTTTCCCCATCTATTTCCAAAATCCGTTATGGTTATATAGTAGAATTGACATATAGATTCAAGGGATTAGATCTGATAGACACAGTCCCTGAAGAACTATGGACGGAGGTTCATGACATCGTACAGGAAGCAGTAATCAAAACCATCCCCAAGAAAAAGAAATGTAAAAAGGCAAAATGGTTGTCTGAGGAGGCCTTAAAAATAGCTGAGAAAAGAAGAGAAGTTACAGGCAAAGGAGAAAAGGAAAAATACACCCATTTGAATGCTGAGTTCCAAAGAATGGCAAGGAAAGATAAGAAAGCCTTCCTCAGTGATCAATGCAAAGAAATAGAGCAAAACAATAGAATGGGAAGGACTAGAAACTTTCAAGAAAATTAGAGATACCAAGGGAACATTTCAGCAAAGATGGGCACAGTAAAGGACAGAAATGGTATGGACCTAACAGAAGCAGAAGATAAGAAGAGGTGGCAAGAATACACAGAACTATACAAAAAAGATCTTCATGACCCAGATAACCCGATGGTGTGACCCCTTACCTAGAGCCAGACATCCTGGAATCCGAAGTCAAGTCAGCCTTAGGAAGCACCACTATGAACAAAGCTAGTAGAGGTGATGGAATTCCAGTTGAGCTATTTCAAATCCTGAAAGATGATGCTGTGAAAGTGCCACACTCAATATGCCGGCAAATTTGGAAAACTGAGCAGTGACCATAAGACTGGAAAAGATCTGTTTTCATTTCAGTCCTAAAGAAAGGCAATGACAAAGAATGTTCAAGCTACTGCACAATTGCACTCATCTCACACACTAGCAAAATAATGCTCAAAATTCTCCAAGTGAGGCTTCAACAGTACGTGAACTGTGAACTTCCAGATGTTCAAGCTGGTTTTAGAAAAGGCAGAGGAACAAGAGATCAAATTGCCAACATCTGCTAGATCATTGAAAAAGCAAGACAGTTCCAGAAAAATATCTGCTTTATTGACTCTGCCAAAGCCTTTGACTGTGTGGATCACAACACACTGTGAAAAATTCTTAAAAAGATGGGAATACCAGACCCCCTGACCTGCCTCATGAGAAATCTGTATGCAGATCAAGAAGCAACAGTTAGAACTGGACATGGAACAGACTGGTTCCAAATAGGGAAAGGAGTATGTCAAGGCTGTATATTGTCACCCTGCTTATTTAACTTATATGCAGAGTACATCATGAGAAATACTAGACTGGATGAAGCACAANTTAGAACTGGACATGGAACAGACTGGTTCCAAATAGGGAAAGGAGTATGTCAAGGCTGTATATTGTCACCCTGCTTATTTAACTTATATGCAGAGTACATCATGTGAAATGCTGGGCTGGATGAAGCACAAGCTGGAATCAAGATTGCTGGGAGAAATATCAATAACCTCAGATATGCAAGTGACACCACCCTTATGGCAGAAAGTGAAGAAGAACTGAAGATCCTCTTGATGAAAGTGAAACAGGAGAGTGGAAAAGTTGGATTAAAACTCAACATTCAACAAACTAAGATCATAGCATCTGGTCCCATCACTTCATGGGAAATAGATGGGGAAACAGTGGAAACAGTGGCAGACTTAGTTTTCTGGGCTCCAAAATCACTGCAGAGGGTGACTGTAGCCATGAAATTAAAGGACACTTGCTCCTTGGAAGAAAAGCTTTGACCAACCTAGACAGCATATTAAAAAGCAGAGATATTACTTTGCCAACAAAGGTTCATCTAGTCAAAGCTATGGTTTTTCCATTAGTCATGTATGGATGTGAGAGTTGGACAATGAAGAAAGCTGAGCACCAAAGAATCGATACTTTTGAACTATGGTGTTGGAGAAGACTCTTGAGAGTCCCTTGGACTGCAAGGAGATCCAACCGGTCAATCCTAAAGGAAATCAGTCCTGAAAATTCTTTAAAAGGACTGATGCTGAAGCTGAAACTGCAATACTTTGGCCACCTGATGTGAAGAAGTGACTCATTTGAAAAGACCCTGATGCTGGGAAAGATTGAAAGCAGAAGGAGAAGGGGGCAACAGAGGATGAGATGGTTGGATGGCATCACCAACTCGATGGACATGAGTTTGAGCAGGCTTCTGGAGTTGGTAATGGACAAGGAAGCCTGGTGTGCTGCAGTCCATGGGGTGCAAAGAGTTGGACACAACTGAGCAACTGAACTGAACTGTTATGATTTTTTTTGAAGTTCGTAAAAATTAGTTTTAAAGGATGAAGGCATACAGTTAACTTTGTGAACATTTACACTTTGTCAAAAAATTAAGTATTTAAAGGATACAAATGTACAAAAACTTCTGTGTACCTATCACCTGATTATGACAAACACACTTTAGGGAAGTGAAATTTTTAACAAGTAAATACCACAAACTTGCGCTGTTGACTCAGAATAAATGTGAGTTCTTAGGCCTTCCTGCCTGAGTCAGCATTGCTACAGAAGTGGCATATGCTACCATAGTGCTGTCTTCTGCCGCGGTGCCTGCTACACAACAGTTGTCACCATCGGTTGCTGGGCAATGGACAAAACAGCAAACCCAGCTCCCTTCACTTCTACATTTATTTATCTAGATTAATGATGTAGACCATCATAAACAAACAAGATAGTTGTTATACAAACAGGATGGCTAATGCATTTCAGGAAATTTTAAGATTTTCCTTAGTGTTTAGTGTGTACTTTTGATGCTTTTAACCTTGAAAGAGATATAGATTGTTTGGAAACCAAAATTAAAGTTAGAATGAGAGAATATAATGTAATTTCCTTAGCTTCATGATAAATAGATTCACCATGAACCTTAGGAAGGTACGTTGGGTTTTCTATTTGAATTATTTCCTGACAGAATAGAATAGTTCATTTATAGAATAATAAATAGAATAATTCATTTCTACTAAATCACAGAATAATCTTATCAGTTAAAGGAGAAAATCTCAAATTATTCTTGGCTCTCATTCCCTACCAAAACTCAAGGATATTCAAATCCAAAGGAAATTTTTTTAACCCATAAAGCAGAGTGATATAATAACAGTTATATTACGCCTATTCATGTATAAGGGCTAAGAACGTTATAAACACAGTACTTCAAGTGTTTTATCAGATATGATATCTACTGTGGTAGTAGTTGTATACCATATTAACAGTCAGTATAAAATCTCCACCATGTCTACACAGATTGTTTCTACAGTTAGTATCTATGTACTAAGTTAGCAATAAAAAAATATATGGACACATTTACTCCGATTCTACCTCACAGAGGTGAGCAAAAATAAAATGAAATAATAGGGAATCAATTTAGGAGTGAGATGTAAAATGTCACCTCTGAAAAAATATCTAATAATAATAGATGTAGATATTCAGGTATACTGGGAAATAGACTTCAGAGCTCAAGGAGAATTATTTTTGTTATACTCTCCTATCTCTTTTGTTGTCTTATCATGATAATTTGTACAGTGGGAAAGTTTTGAAGTGGTCTATATCCATTACTGCTTCAGTTACATGATGAATCGACCCACTTGTTAATGTAATTTGAAAGAATAATATTTGCTAAATGCTTCCACATACTAGGCATTATGCTAATTTCTTTATGGGTTTAACCCATTTGATTTTCACAGAAACCTTATCAAGAAGGCATTAGTGTTAACTTGGTTCACAGAGGGAAAGAGCCAGTCAAATTGTGTGCTCAAAAGCTACTCAGAGTAACATGGAAACATAGACTCCATATGTAAAATAGATAGCCAGTGGGAATTTGCTCTGTGACTCAGGGAACTCAAACTGGGGCCCTGTAACAACCTAGAGGGGTGGGATGCGTAGGGAGGTGAGAGGGAGGGTCAAGGCGGGGAGGACGCAGGTATACCTATGGCTGATTCGTGTTGATGTTTGGCAGAGACCGACACAGTACTGTAAAGCAATTATCCTTAGATTAAAAGATAATTTTAGAAAACTACTCAGTGGAGCACCTCCCTCATTCATAACACAGGCTCTGAACCCCCTTATTCTGTCACCTCTCAGCCAGCACAGGGGCCACATTCAGGTAGGCGGTGTTCCATCCCTACTGCCGCAGCCCGGGCCCAGACCCACTGCATCTCACCCGCTGCCCCAGATTCCTCACTGAATACTGCAGCCCCTCCCTATCAGCAGGCAATGCTTTCCAAGACCTCCCAGAGCTGCCTGACACCAAGGATAGTACTTAACCCTATACAGACTATGTTTTTTTGTTACATACATACCTAAGATAAAAGTTTCTATGCTAGGCACAGTAGGAGAGGAACAACAATAACCAATAATAAAACAGAACAATTATAACAATATGCTGTAATAAAAGTAACGTGCATATTCTCTCTCTCTCTCTCCAGAGATCCTGTTGTACAAATTTAATGCCTTTTCCATCTTAACCGAGCGTGGATCTTGCATCGTAGCTACAGCTTTTGCAGTTTGAGTTGGGACAGCAAAACTAGCACACGTTTCTTGTTGTTTCTTCAGAGGACAGAGGATTCATTCTTACTGTAGATCTTAGCAAGCTCAGCATGCAACTCTTTTTCCTTATTAGGTTGAGAAGGTTTTACCTTTTCACTTATAGGGAGCACTTTATGGCCTCTCTTCAGAATTGCCAGCATTATTTCTCTTGGGCTTTGGAGCCGTTAAGTAAAATAAGGGCCACCTGAACACAGGCATGGTGAAACCCTTGATGGCCAGTCTGAGAACCAAGAGGGTTGCTAAGTGACTCATGGGCCAAGTTCACTGGACAAAGGGATGATTCACATCCCTGGCGGGAGGAAACAGGAAGGTGCAGTATTTTGTCATGCTACATGGAATTGCCTGCAGTTTAAAAGTTACAAAGTACTTATTTCTGGGATTTTCCACTTAATATTTTCAAGTTGAACCCACTGAAAGCAAAACCACAGGTAAGGGGGGACGACTCTGCTTCATCTGACCACATCTCATCTCCTCTTTTGATTCAGTCTCTTCACCTGCTCCTGACGTTCTAGACAGAGGGTCTCAAAGTGTGATCAGAGAAGCGGCAGGATCAGCATCACTTAGGAACTTGCAGAAACACAAATTGTTGGCATTGGACCCAGCAATCTGCATTAAAACAAGCCTTCCAGGCGATCCTCCTACTTGAGTTTTTAAACAAGTTAAAATACCTCTGTGCGTGTGTGTGTGTGTGTGTGTTAGTCACTCAGTTGTGTCCAACTCTTTGCAACCTTTTGGACTGTAATGTGCCAAGCTTCTCTGTCCATGGAATTCTCCAGGCAGGAATACTGGAGTGGGTTGCCATGCCCTTCTCCAGGGGAACTTTCCAACCCAGGGATCAAACCAGGGTCTCCTGAATTGCAGGCAGATTCTTTACCATCTGAGCCACCTGGGATGCCCTAAATACCAATAGATAGTGATATTCAAATGTGACATGTTCATCTACAGATATCTTAGGTTATTCCCTCTTCTGTGTGTGCAAAATAAGCATGTACTTCCCAGACCACAAACAAGTCCATAATTTGCATGATTAGTATCAAAATTTTCCCTCTATTTTGAATGTATAGCAGGTACTTATCTGACTGTTTTCTCACAGAGTCCCCATTTCCTTAATTACTACCACCATAGACCAAATTCTGAAAATGACAATGAAGAAAATTTGTCTTTGCAAATTCTTAGACATGCTTTGCTCTCATTTAAAACAGCAAGTACAGTTGCCAAGAGAAGATTTAAGAAACCAGATTTTATACCTAGAAGCTGTAAAAGTTGAAGGAATTATGTAGACATCATTCTGAAATTTGTACTAGATTGTCTGATTTGCCTTTCTGGCCTTAAACTCATCGGATAATTTCCAGAGTTATAATTCATTTTCACTTGTGAGACCTTAGTCAATTACTGGGAAAAAGGTCTTTTTTCCTCTCTCAAGTTAATCCAGTAATGCTTCCATGTACCATTAAACTATTGGCACATTTTACTCCCAGAGGATAGATTTTGTTTGGCATCCTGAGGAATTTTGATATATTTAAGAAGGTGAGAAGTACACATTGGCATCATTTAAACAACATAAGTCTAAACCCAAATTGGCTTTTACATGCCAAAAATGCAAAATGTGCCAACTGTTTAATAGTACACAATAACTGTTCAACTACATAAGTTGATTTCAGCAAAACAGTTTGGTGTGTATTTTATCCTGAATCATTTAGATACAATTATGCCTTATGGTGCCTTAATAATAGAAGCAAGTTGTCCATGACTTTTGCATAAGCAGATTTAAATAATATTGAAATGTTAGTCATTCCAGACTTGAATAAAATGTAAGAATACTGCTTTAATTCAAAATGCCACTTCAGCAGCTTCTATACTACCAACAAATGTGAAACAGGAAAATAAAGTTTGAGGTTGATGATTGTTGACAGTAAACCTCTTAACTTCCTTTAACAGAATAAGGTTGGACTTTTAGTGAGCTGGGGTAACATATTACAGATTTTCTTTTATTTTCAGACTCTGAAGAATATATATTATTCATTTTTAACTATATCAGCATTTAGTGATATATATGCATACATATGCATGTGATGCTATGGGAACCATGGTTGGAAAGATAAACATAGAAAGATACATATGCTGTAACCTCATTNACAAAGAGTGGGACATGACTGAGCGACTAACACTTTCAAACTGTGAGTATTATTAGTGTCTGCCCCCACCTCTCTGTTACATACAGGGCAGAAAAGGCTGGGAGGTAAGAAACAGCCACATATAAAGAAATGTAAATTCTACCGAGTAGTCTATGGTTATAGGTCAACAAGGAAAGTCAATTAGTTCTAGAATAAAGAAAGTACTAGCACTAGGCCAAACCTGAAACATGGTAGAATTAAGAAAACACTGAGAGAGGAAGGTCTTCCTGAAAAGGAAGAGCATAAGTAAAGGCAGGGAAGTTTGAATGCCAATGGCATGCTTGAATAGTCTGGAAACTTGCCTGACCGAAGACGCCTTGTGTGGGGGAAAGTGGCCGAGATGGGAATGATTTGTAGAATGCCTTGTAAACCTAAGGGGATGTGGAGAGTCATTGCAAGGTCTTGGCAATGCTGTATGCTAAAAGCAACACGTAATAAACGTTAGTCTGGTGGAAGTATTGGTATGTTACAGGGCATATTGGTAAAAGCAGAGAAAAGAGTTGGGGATGTAGTTATTGTAAGTGTGAGGTTATGAAAGTTTCAAAATTGTATTAAAAGTGAGAAAGGAAAGAGACACAGCAATTCACTTCTGATAAATAATCAACAAGGCTTAGACACAGATTAGTTATACCGTAAAGAAAAATATGATAAAAATGTAGCTGTTATCTATGGCCCTGTATCAGTACATGGTTTTTCTGAGAGCCATTTCTCCCTGCAACTTGGACCTAAATCTTTTATATATGTCCACACAGCTAGTACTCCAAATTACGTCCTCTGTCGGTGATTTCTAATTCTAACAAATGATCTTTGAAACACCCATTACTTAATCTCTAATTATAGTCTATCATAAGAATTCAGAGGCTTTTACATGTATTTAAACAAGTTCCCTGGAGTAAGGGTAAAAAGAGGGATGAAATTATGAGTGAGGGGGAAAAGAAGGAGAAAAAGTACTCAAAAAAAAAAAAAAAAAACCACATACATTTAACCACATAGCAGTTCCTGCAACTAGAAAATAAAACCAAATATGTGTGATTTTATTAGCCATCATCAGAGTCATTTAAGCTGCTTTATTCCCTGTTGGCATTTGCAAACCTTTTTGCATGCATGTGTGTGTGCCCAGTTTGGTCTAACTCTTTGTGACCCCATGGGCTATAGCCCGCCAGGCTCCTCTGTCCATGGAATTTTCCAGGCAAGAATATTGGAGCGGGTTGCCATTTCTTACTCCCAGAGAGCTTCCCAACCCAGGGTTGGAACCTGCATCTCTTGTGTCTCCTGCATTGGCAGGCAGGTCCTTTAACACTGCCACCTAGGATGCTCCTGTGAACCCTTACGGCTCTTATGATATGGATGGAGATACATCCCGGAAGTATATTGGTCGGTTGATATTTATTCTTCTCCCAATTTTGTTGCTGGCCCAACAGCACTCGCAGGAAGGAGGATTGGATTTGTGATGAAGCTCAACCCCTAGGTGAATAACAGAGGCTCCCAAGGGTTACCGTAAGGCCTTTTCTGGACTCTGGAGAAACCTGAAGCTTTTCAGCATACTGAAACCTTCAGGAAAGCAATTGCCTTCTTCTCAGGACATGGTTAGCTCATTCTCACTCAAAAGCACTCTCTCTTCCCTGTCACAGTGGTCTTCCCTTCAGGCTGCCTGGGATGCAGTCACTGGTTTTTCAACGTCCGTGACTGTCTTGCCTGAAGGTGCCACCTGACCTAGATAGATGTGAGCTGTGCCCTTGTCCTGTTGTGCAGTTCACTTCCGCGGAGGTTTTCTTACATCAGAAGTATTGAAGGTCTTTTGTTTTCTGTTTTGTTTTTAAATTTTGTGCTTTCTGCCCAAAAGTCTGAGTCCTCAGAGAGTAAGAAATGTATGGGTTTTGATTTCTCCTTTCTGCCAGAGTATCTTTCTGATAGCATGTTTCTCACAGGGCTCATTTAAATGTCTTCTGTGGTGAAAGCCAGGCTTTTGTCTCTAGTCCCCGTGGTTTCCCTGGTCATACAGTTCCGTGTCCACGTTTAGTTCCCTGCATTCATGATCTGCTTCTCCTTTCTCTAGCCTTTAGGCAGACATGCATGTCACTGAAATATGCAGAAACAACATACCTTTTTCTGAAGACTTCCACAGAAGAGAATTCCTCATCCGCTAATATTTAATATGTCATTGTCAGAATCTCTGCATTTAAACTATATAAAATTTTAAAGGCTGAAAGAATCTAGGATGTCACCATGTTCTAACCTTTTACTTTATGTGTGAGAAGATTAAGTAGTATTCACTGGGCTTCCCTGGTAGCTCAGCTGATAAAGAATCCACCTGCAATGTGAGAGACCTGGGTTCAATCCCTGGGTTGGGATGATCCCCTGGAGAAAGGCAGGGCAACCCACTCCAGTATTCTTGCCTAGATAATCCCCATGGACAGAGGCGCCTGGTTGGCTACAGTACATGAGGTCGCAAAGAGTCAGGCTCGATTGAGTGACTAACCACAGCACAGCACATTTCACTTCCTAAACCCTCCTCAACTCAGGGTAATATGTGTATTTTCAATGATGACTTTCTAACAAAGAGAACAGACAAAGGCAAAGCTCATATTATAAAACAAGTATCAAAACTAAGCAAGAATAGAACAAACTGTAGAAAACTATAGACCAGTTTCACTTATGATCATAGGTACAAAAATCCTATATAAAACACTCAGTTCAGTTCAGTTCAGTCGCTCAGTCATGTCCAACTCTTTGCGACCCCATGAATCGCAGCACACCAGGCCTCCCTGTCCATCACCAATTCCCGGAGTTCACTCAGACTCGCATACATCGAGTCAGTGATGCCATCCAGCCCTCTCATCGGTCATCCCCTTCTCCTCCTGCTCCCAATCCCTCCCAGCATAAGAGTCTTTTTCAGTGAGTCAACTCTTCGCATGAGGTGGCCAAAGTACTGGAATTTCAGCTTTAGCATCTCTCCTTCCAAAGAAATCCCAGGACTGATCTCCTTCAGAATGGATTAATTGGATCTCCTTGCAGTCCAAGGGACTCTCAAGAGTCTTCTCCAACACCACAGTTCAGAAGCATCAATTCTTCGGCGCTGAGCTTTCTTCACAGTCCAATTCTCACATCCATACATGCCCACTGGAAAAACCATAACCTGTTGACTAGATGGACCTTAGTCGGCAAAGTAATGTCTCTGCTTTTGAATATGCTATCTAGGTTGGTCATAACTTTCCTTCTAAGGAGTAAGCGTCTTTTAATTTCATGGCTGCAGTCACCACCTGCAGTGATTTTGGAGCCAAAAAAAAAATAAAGTCTGACACTGTTTCCACTGTTTCCCCATCTATTTGCCATGAAGTGATGGGACCAGATGCCATGATCTTTGTTTTCTGAATGTTGAGCTTTATGCCAACTTTTTCACTCTCCTCTTTCACTTTCATCAAGAGGCTTTTTTGTTCCTCTTCACTTTCTGCCATAAGGGTGGTGTCATCTGTGTATCTGAGGTGATTGGTATTTCCCCTGGCAGTCTTGATTCCAGCTTGTATTAGAGTGGCCTATAAGATCCGCGTGGTCTTGCTGTCCACCCTGGGTCTGTCCTTGTCTCCCACTCTCCTCCTGGATCTTTCCACCTCAGATGTGCTGGCCTCCTTACTGTTTCTGGAGCACACCAAGCCATCCACCTCCTTGGGGCCTTAGCATCACTCTTCCCTCTATCTGGGGCACTGTTTCCAGATATCCAAATGGCTTGCTTCTTTTAGGTCTCAGATATCAACTTACAGCAGCTGCCAGACCTAAAGAGTACTTCACACGAGTTATGTACATGAGGGGAGAAAAACTTGGCCTGTTTTGTTCACTGCTGTATCCGTAGTGCTAGAAACAGTGCCTAACACATCACTGTTGTTCAGTCACTCAGTCACGTGCAACTCTCTGTGACCCCGTAGACTACATCACGCCAGGGTTCCCTATCATTCACCATCTCCCAGAACTTGCTCAAACTAACGTCCACTGAGTCAGTGATGCCAACCAATCATCTCATCTTCTGTCATCCCCTTCTACTCCTGCCCTCAATCTTTCCCAGCATCAGGGTCTTTTCTAATAAGTTGGCTCTTCACATCAGGTGGTCAAAGTATTGGAGCCTCAACTTCAGCATTAGTCCTTCCAAAGAATATTCAGGGTTGATTTCCTTCAGGAATGACTTGTTTGATTTCCTTGCAGTCCAAGGGACTCTCAAAAATCTTCTCCCACACCACAGTTCAAAAACATCAGTTCTTTGGTGCTCAGCCTTCTTTATGGTCCAACATCCATACATGACTACTGGAAAAACCATACTTTTTACTAGACAGACCTTTGTCAGCAAAGTAGCATCTCTGCTTTTTAACACACTGTCTAGGTTTGTCATAGCTTTTTCTTCCAAGGAGCAAGCGTCCTAATTTCATGACTGCAGTCACCACCTGCAGTGATTTTGGAGCCAAAGAAGATAAAGTCTATTACTGTTTCCATTGTTTCCCCATCTGTTTGCCATGAAGTGATAGGACCAGATGCCATGATCTTAGTTTTATGAATGTTGAGTTTTAAACCAGCTTTTCCACTCTCCTCTTTCACCTTCATCAAGAGGCTCATTAGTTCCTCTTCACTTTCTGCCATAAGGGTGGTGGTATCATCTACATATCTGAGGTTATTGATATTTCTCCTGGCAGTCTTGATTCACCCTTGTGCTTCATCCAGCCTGGCATTTCTCTTGATGTACTCTGCATGTAAGTTAAATAAGCAGGGTGATTTACAGCCCTGACATACTCTTTTCCCAGTTTTGAACCAGTCCATTGTTCCATGTCGGGTTCTGACTGTTGCTTCTTCACCTGCATACAGGTTTCTCAGGAGGCAGGTCAGGTGGTCTGGTATCCCATCTCTTTAACTCACCATAGAACACATCCTGAAGTTCTGATACGTCCTAGAACTCAGTAAGGACGTTAGTCGCTCACTGATATCCAACTCTTTGTGACCCCATGGACTCTAGCCCTCCAGGCTCTTCTGTCCATGGAATTCTCCAAGCAAGAATACTGGAGTGGGTTGCCATGCCCTTCTCCAGGGGATCTTCCCAACCCAGGCATCGAACCCATGTCTCTTGCATTGCAGGCAGATTCTTTACCATCTGAGCCACCAGGGAAGCCCAGTAAGCATTTACTCAGTTTGCTGCTGCTGCTGCTAAGTCACTTCAGTCATGTCCGACTCTGTGTGATGCCATAGATGGCAGGCCACAAGGCCCTCCTGTCCCTGAGATTCTCCAGGCAAGAATACTGGAGTGGGTTGCCATTACTGGGGAGGAAATCAAGACACAGAGAGGCTGTATCCTGGGGTCACACAGACTGGTTAATTGCAGTGTGAGCATACTCTTATGGCACCTGAGATTAACATTAGCAAAAGATGGACCACTTTTCTTCCAGAAAAAAAGTTTCAAAACTATTTTTAAAAAACCTTTTAGGTGGAGTATTCATAAGTATCATAAAAATGATTTTGAAAATGATAAAAAAAACTCAATATCATAAAAATGGAAAATTCAGCACAACTATAGCCAAATTTCTGACAGAGTTCTCCTTAGAATTTGAAAAGCTGACCCTTATATTAAATGGAAAAGCAAAGAATAAGACATTAAGAATAAGACAGTTTTAAAGAAGAACATGGAGCATGACTTGTCCTACCAGATATTAAATCTTCTCCTAAGGCATAAAGAGTTATACCAATCTAAAAGACCAGGGGTGGACAAATAAGCCAATAAAGGAGAAGAAAGAACTTAGAAAAACAGACCCCCTCAAATATAGAAAATTGTAAAATGTCAGACGTGGCATTAGACAATATCAGTAGGGTGAGGCGTGCTGCGATTCATGGGGTCGCAAAGAGCCAGACACGACTGAGCGACTGGACTGAACTGAACTGAAGGAAGGACTGATGTGGAGTAATGGGTTATTTGTATGAAAAATATTTATTATATATACAAAAAATAATTCCCTGTTAAAGGATTAAATGTGAAAAGACAAACTTTAAAACATCTGGGAGAAAAAAATAGGGCAATGATATTGAACTATGTTACATCTTGATCTGGTTGATCAGAAAAGAAAAAAAAAAAAGGACATCATAAACTCAGTAAAAACTAAAGAATTTGCAACACACACAGCCAATAAAGTATTAACACCCAGAATGAGTACGTCGTAAAAGAACTGATCGATTAAAAATCAAGCATATATAATTCACAGGAGAAGTAATGAGAAAAAATGTTCAAAGTCACTAGTAGCCCAGGAAAATGAAAACTAAAATAAGGTCAAAGTCTGGCAGTCATGTAAATTGGTGAGAATTTAGAGAATCAGGAACTCCCATACAGTGCTAATGTGACTATAAAATGCTACAACTGTGTTTGAGAACAAGTTGGCAATACCTGGCTAATATCAATAGTGTTACATCTTTTGACCCGAATTGCATTTCTGGATACACACTCTAGAAAAACGTCAACATAGGCACAAGAAGAACAGAATGTTCAAGGCAGCAGTTTCTGTAAGACAGAAAAACTGAAACAACATAAATGTCTTAGATAAATTAATTTTATATATTCACACAATGAAACAGCATTGTAAAGCAGTTCAAAATAAATGTGCTCAAGTATTGTTTTAAAAAGAAAGAGAAATATAAAACAAATGAGCTAGGACTATCTGTGTCAACCAGGTAAATCTCCAAATCATAAATTTGTATGAATTAAGGTACAAAATGATATATGTGTTAAGGTACTGTTTATATAAAATTTTAAACATGAAATATGATATTTTTATGTTTATCTGTAGTTACAGCCACCCAGAAGAATTAATAAATGTCAGATTTACTTCAGTGCTTCCCTCTGGTGTGGTATGGCTTAGGGTAGAGAACATAAGGGTCTTTACCACTGTCTTATTGAGAAGCAAAGTGACCAGATGTTAGAATGTGGTGAAGTTTAGTGACAAGTACATATGTATTTCCTTTAGAGATATATTCTGAGTTTTCTGTGTGCTTGAGGTATTTCTATATGAGTACACACATGCACCAATATGAATACACACAGGCACCAAATCTAGCCACTTCTCACGCCTCTGCAGTTACAGTCCTGGCCCTAGCCCCCACACATCTTGCCACTGTTAATCATTTACCAGAGCTGCTGCAGTTGCCTCCTAAATTGCATGCCCACTTTTCATTTGCCATATATCACTCAGAATAATCGTTTATCACCAAGTATTCAAATTGTGGTGCTGGAGAAGGCTCTTGAAAATCCCTTGGACAGCAAGGATATCAAGCCAGTCAGTCCTAAAGGAAATCAATCCTGAATATTTAGTGGAAGGACTGATGGTGAAGCTGAAGCTCCTGTACTTTGGCCACCTGATGCGAAGAGCTGACTCACTGGAAAAAAAACCCTGATGCTGGAAAAGATTGAAGACAGGAGAAGAAGGGGACGACAAAGGATGAGATGGTTGGATGGCGTCACCAACTCAATGGATATGAGTTTGAGCAAACTCCATGAGATAGTGAAGGAGAGGGAAGCCTGGCGTACTGCAGTTCATGGGGTCACAAAGAGTCAGATACAACTTAGCAACTGAACAACAATTGCTAAATCAGATTATGCGTCTCTCCTGCTCAAAACACTCCAGTGGCTTCCCAAAGAAGTTAATATTTATTCTCTTAACCATGGCTCAGGCCTCCCAGGTGGCACTAATGGTAAAGAACCCCCCTGCCAATGCAGGAGACTCAGGAGATGCTGGTTCGATCCCTGGGTTGGGAAGATCCTCTGGAGGAGGACATGGCAACCGATTCCAGTATTCTTGCCTGGAGAGTCTCATGGACAGGGGAGCCTTGAGGGCCACAGTCCATAGGGTCACAAAGAGTCGGACACAACTGAAGCGGCTTAGCACAGACACACCATGGCTCACAAAGTTCTTTTTCCTCTCTTTACTCATTCCCCCAGCCCACCAACCTGCAACATAAGTGAAACTGGTACCCATGATAATATCTGGCACTTGCTAAGTCACTTCAGTCGTGTCCAACTCTGTGCAACCCCAGAGACGGCCTCCTACCAGGCTCCCCCGTCCCTGGGATTCTCCAGGCAAGAACACTGGAGTGGGTTGCCGTTTCCTTCTCCAATGCACGAAAGTGAAAAGTGAAAGTGAAGTTGCTCAGTCATGTCCAACTCTTAGTGACCCCATGGACTGCAGCCCACTAGGCTCTTCCATCCATGGTATTTTCCAGGTAAGAGTACTGGAGTGGGGTGCCATTGCCTTCTCCAACCTGGCACTTAGTGGGAGTTTAATAAATATCTGCTGAATTGGTATGTCCATCCATCATCCATCTATCCTATGCTATCCTCAATGCCTTCTTTTTCCTTATACTCCACATCCAACTTCTCACCAAATCTNATCCATGGTATTTTCCAGGTAAGAGTACTGGAGTGGGGTGCCATTGCCTTCTCCAACCTGGCACTTAGTGGGAGTTTAATAAATATCTGCTGAATTGGTATGTCCATCCATCATCCATCTATCCTATGCTATCCTCAATGCCTTCTTTTTCCTTATACTCCATATCCAACTTCTCACCAAATCTTCATTTCTTTCAACATCTCTTTCCTCATGCAGAGAGACATGAAGAGTTATATCAGCAGCACATCTTTTGGGTAGATTGGATGTGAATTTCCCTGTAGTCCCAGGATAAGATTTTACTTTTAAGGAGCAAATATTGAAGGGTATGGAAAGTTTATTAAAACAAACCACAGAAGTGATTCCAGATAGTAGTAACAGTCTCCAGCTTTGCCTGCATAGGGGATGGGATCTCATCATCATTTGCCTGAACTGCTTCACTAGCCCCCTGATTGGTCTGCCAGCTTCCAGTTTTGCCCTTCCCTCTGTACCCCTCCAAACATCCGCCCCACAACAGTGATATCTATCAGTAAAGCCAGAGTAATATTTTCAGGAGATAAATTTGATTGCATCACTTCCCACAATTAAAACCCTTCTTGACTTGCCATTGACTTCATGAAAGCCTTATGCATGCTGGCTCCTCCCGACTACTCCATCTTTATCTTTGGCTGTTTCCGTGCACAAACCATAAACTTCAACTGCACCAAGCAACCCAGTCTACTTGTCACATCCAGTCTCTGACTTTGCATTTGTTGGTGTTGTTCTTCTCCAACTCTGCCTAACTCTGACTCACCCTTAAAATTCAGCCGGAGCAGTACATGTTCTTCAGTCTTTCCTCATTTGCTAAAGTTTCTCTTGATTATCATCAGCTTCTTGAGGGCAAGGACTCCTTGAACCTCCAGATACCTTGTTGGCTGGTACATAGTAGTCCCTCAATAAATGTTTGTTGAGAAGGGAAGGGAGAGAAGAAAAAAAATGGGAAAGCAGGAAGGGTGTTTTTTTCTGTATTTCTATGACCTCAGTTCTTACATATGTAAACAATTTATTTATTTGACCTGATTCTCTGCCTGTCCTTTGACATAGATGAAACATTAATATCAATTAATGAGAAATATTGAAAAGCTATTTCCACTTTGGCATAAGCTATTACTGATAAAGAGTATACCAAACCAGATTGAGACTGGAATGCTTCTCTCATTTCAACCTTCAGAGAATCTGATAATCTAGTGAAATCTAGAAATAACACCAAAAAGTGAGTTTTAAAATAGTATGTGCCGTCTTAAGGGATACAAAGAAATTAGAGTACACCTTCTACTTATTTGGGCTTCCCTGATAGCTCAGTTGGTAAAGAATCCACCTGCAGTCAGGAGGCCCTGGTTCAATTCCTGGATCCGGAATATCCCCTGGAGAAGGGAATGGCTACCCACTCCAGTATTCTGGCCTGGAGACTTCCATGGACCATATAGTCCATGGGGTTGCTTACTTGATATGTTTCCTCTTTATAATGTCCTGAGAAGTTTAATTGGTATCTATTTGCTATTCCCAGAGTGGAGAAAGTCTGGGAAGGGGTTAAATAAATTAGCCCTTGAGTTTGGGGTCTACTTTAGGATGTAGTAGGGAGAAATTTCTAAAGGAAAAAAGTGGAAGTCTAAGGCTAGTGAAAGAGGGAAGGTCCTGGTTGCATTTTTACCTCAGTGAATTCTTTCTGAATAAGATTGTAGAGTTTTTTCACATCTGTCACGCCAAACACAGTATTTTTAGTATCAGTAATACAAAGCAGCAGCTTGTCACTTGGAAGCCGACTAATAAGCATACTGTTTCTCTTACACACAACATGCCCCACATCTTTATTTCCACTCATCCTTACAGACGCTCTTAAGCTTTTTCCATGTTTCTTTATGGAGGTGGCAAGGAGTACTGGTTAATAAGCTCTTAGGGTTATTCAGGATCCCTCTTCAGTGCTCCTTTTCTGAAGCGGGAAACACTCATGCATGTGCACACATGCTCACTAACCTTTGTCAGAGGTGAAGCACTTCCAAACGCCACTTGAATGTGATTAAAAGAATCCTGGGCTTTGATAGGACTCATTACCAAGATGCCAGGCCTAACTGTTTGCTCAGACTTTGGTCTAAGAAAAGGAAATGCCTTGGTTTAAAAAAAATAAATGGCTTGTGGAAATGGAGATTAACAGTTCATTGTATTTCTAATAAAAATATGTGCCAGATATGTCATTTTAAAACAAAAATGTAACAGTTTCTTATTAATATTACAGATGATATACAAGAAAAGCATCTCTCTCTCTCTCTCTCCTTTTTTTTTTTTTTTTGGCTTTAGATAAGAAATCAAACTACTTGACTTACTGCTCTGAGTTTCCTGTCTAGAGTTATTTGTTTTGCCTAGCTAGTCACTATCATTTTCCACCAAAGTTCAGGAAACTATTAAAGCAATTTTATGTTTAATGTCATTGGTTAATTTCATGTAAATTCCAAGTCACGCTGTGGTTAATATTGTTAATTTACTATATGGTTTTGAAAGTCTTCCAAATAGCTTCAAGTTATTCAACTTAGTTTTCACCTTCTAATCTCAGAGCGTATTCACAGCTCCATCCTAGGGTTAAGTCTAAAAAAAGTTAAAGGGTTAATCAATCAGTCATATCCAACTCTTTGCAACCCCATGAACTATAATAGCCCACCAGGCTCCTCTCTCTGTGAAATTCTCCAGACAAGAATACAGGAGTGGGTAACCATTTCCTTCAGGGGATCTTCCTGACTCGGAGTGAACCTGGGTCTCCTGCATTGCAGGAGGATTCTTTACCACCTGTGCCACCAGGAACACCCCAGGGTTGAGTCTACCCCCAAGTAAATTCCTCAAGAATATATTAAAACATACAGCCTCTATTTGAATTTGTGGATCTCACTCACGTTCATTCTTTATCATTCTAGCAATAGGATCTGTTTGAGTTGTGTTGTAATATAGTTAAGAGGTTAATGGTTGTTGAAATAGATAGACTTGTAGGAACTTCAGTTTATAAATCCAAGGGTTCATGGATGGTAATTGTACTGTTGTGTTTCAACCAGACTAGACCATTTTGACCTTAAAAGCTGTCAGTCTAAAAACTTCTCCAGTTTTACATTTTTTAATCCAGCACTTTAAAAAACAATGTTACTGGAGTACGGTTACTCTACAGTATTATGTTATTTTCTGCTATACAGCAAAGTGAGTCAGCTGCATGTATACATATATCTTCTCTTTTTTGGATTTCTTTACCATTTAGGTCACTACAGAGCACTGAGAAGAGTTCCCTGTGCTGTACAATAGGTTCTTGTTAGTTATCTCCTTATACATGGCAGTGTATATACGTCAATCCCAGTCTCCCAATTCATCCCACTCCTCTTTTCCCCTTTGGTATCCATGGGTTTGTTCTCTACGTCTGTGTCTCTATTTCTGCTTTGCAGATAGGTTCACCTATATCAATCAGCTTGGCTTCCCTGATAGCTCAGTTGGTAAAGAATTCACCTGCAATGCAGAAGACCCCGGTTCAATTCCTGAGTCGGGAAGATCCCTTGGAGAAGGCAAAGGCTACCCACTCCAGTATTCTGGCCTGGAGAATTCTATGGACAGTCCATGGGGTTGCAAAGAGGTGGACATGACTGAATAACTTTCACTTCACATACCAGTCAGAATGGGAGAAAATATTTGCATGCAAAGCACCTGACAAAGAACTAATCTCTAAAATACACAAACAGCTCAAGCAACTCAACATCAAAAAAACAAACAGTCCCAATCATAAAATGGGTGGAAGACCTAAATAGACATTTCTTCAGAGAAGACATACAGATGGCCAACAAACACATGAAGAGATGCACATCATCATTAATTATTAATTATTAGAGAAATGCAGATTAAAGCTACAGTGGGATATCACCTCCCACTGATGAGAATGACCATCATCCAAAAATCTACAAACAGTTGATGCTGGAGAGGATATGGAGAAAAGGGAACCCTCCTGCCCTGTTGATGGGAATGTAGATTGATACAGGCACTGTGGCAAACAGTATGGAGGTTCCTTTAGAAACTAAAACTGGAGCTGCCATATGATCCAGCAGTCCCACTCCTGGGTATACACCCAGGGTAAACCATAATGCCAAAAGATACATGCACCCCAGTGTTTACTGCAGCAGTGCTTACACTCTCCACCACATGTTTTGTCAAGCAGCTATGTGTCACAAGGTATTGTGTAAGACCTCACCTCATACGAAAACATTTTAGATGAACTGATTAAGCTTTGATTTTCATTCTGTTGCTAATGATATGTTGACAAGAAGGGTGGAACATTTTAATAAAAAAATAACATTTAAAGATCTTAAATAACAAGCCCATGTCATATTATGTAACATATCTCATCTTCTTATTGTGAGATAACAGCTTGTGACTTTCTTTTATCCATCACTCTGTTCGGTGAAAATTAGCAAAAATTGCTTAATACTCTTTTATTTAAATGACTATACATGTTAAGAAATTAATCTTATAGTTTGGTGCCTGTGAAACCAAATAGCAGAGAGTAGTTTAACCTAGTGTGCCCACATAATGCATTAATCCTTCTCCCAAGTAATCAGGTCAAGAAGTTGTTCTCCATTCATGTTTCCCCGTAGTAAAAAAAGCAAAATTAGAGAATTATTTTTAGTCTTTCCCTTTGTTCTGTCGTGAATGTTCAATGTGTAATTCTACAGGAATCCTCTGCTTAAAAATAATTGATCCTCGCCAGTCCAGGTTAGATGCAGTAGACAGGGTGCTTGGGACTGGTGCACTGGGATGACCCAGAGGGATGGGATGGGGAGGGAGGTGGGAGGGGGGTTCAGGATGGGGAACACATGTGTACCTGTGGTGGATTCATGTCAGTGCATGGCAAAACCACTACAGTATTGTAAAGTAATTAGCCTCCAATTGAAATAAGTAAATTTAAAATAAAAAAATATAAAAATAATTGATTCTGGGACTTCCCTGGCAGTCCAGTGGTTAAGACTCCAGCCTTCCAATGCACGGGGTGTAGGTTTGATCCCTGGTCAGGGAACTAAGATCCCACATACCATGGGGTACTACCAAAATTAAAAATAATTTATCTTATCCTGAATGACTGGCAGTTATATTAACATTAGTATTATCTTATGAGGGTAAGAAAAATATATTATTTATGGATGTTCAAAGTATCTTCTCATTCTAAAAGTTTATCATAAAAGGTGCCTGAAATAAGAATTCACTGTCCTCCTCTTAAGCAACAAAAAATCTATAATTCTAGTACTGTGTAAAATATGTCTTCTCATAAATCTCTGCTAAGTACAAAGCAGCCTATTGCTTTGTTTTTATTAATCTTTATTTTCATGCACCAGTGACATTGTTTTCCCTATAATATGTCATACCTTTTTCAAGTGTTTTCTAATTACCAACTTGGATAGTTTGTATTCACCAGCCTTAGTGCCTGTATTAAATCATTAGAAATATTGATGAGCCTGGCTGCCATAATTAAATGATATATGCCCTTATGTCCACTTTCCTTGGGATGGACTGTGTTATCACCTAAATGCCCAACAAATCATATCCCAGCTTCTCTAACACTAGGGAAACAGAAATGTGCCCCGGCCACGGGCACACTAGAAAAACTCAAGTTTTGGCTAGGTAGTATCTTTGGTCTACCGTTTCCAAATCGCACAACTTTAAAAACATGCATCACCATGTTCAATGTAACTTGGCTGTTCCAGGCCCAGAGGAGCCTGTTCTTTTTCCC
>SJYA01002280.1:4366475-4393975 GCA_006410615.1 Neotragus moschatus | reverse complement strand
ATATTAAACTATTCATAATATTGCCATGTTATGCATCTTTATATGTATAAACATGCACACTCAAATACACATGCACACACATACACAATAGCACTTTTGAAATCATGCTACTTCATATCACCTGGCTTTTAATTTAAGTTTGGAGCAAGTGAAATATGTACCACCTAGGAGAGCATACCTTTGACCATGAGGAGTGCAGAAAATCACTACACTACAGAAAATCATTACACTACTGCAATTGATAGTTCTCATTCATTATGAAAAATTTTTATACTGTCAGTATAGAGAAAGCCACATTTTCTTTTGCCAACCAAAACCGTACTACCTAACTGCTTTTGTATAAAAGCTAACACAACTTGTCAAAAATAGCCCTCGCTATACATTGAACTGGTAAAAGCAGTTAAGAACAGTTTGGCGAAGATAAACCATAAAGTTAATTTTTGTATTATTTTCTTTTCATTCATATTCCTACCAGGTAGGCTTTGTCAGATACCTATAGTAAAGGAGAACTTGTTCATGCATGCAGAACAAAATAAAATAAGATTAAAAGCTCCAGGAAACCAGCCTGCTTCAAAAAACCATTAACGTGTACCTATCCCTCAAGCTTTACAAATGTGTTAATTGTCATATTTCAGTCATGTAAATATGTTTCAGCATAAAGTAACCAAGATTTCCTGTTGTATAAGCACTGCTGTCTGGGGATGTAGGGGTAGGGAGGGATGAACAAGGACTAAATAACAGACTGTAATGAAACCTGCCTTTGGGCAGCACATGCCTCAGTTCTGAATGCCCAGAAATACTTCGCAGACGCTCCAGGCTGCCTAGCAATGGGGATTTCTAATTCTGGCTAGCTTGACAAAGTAAATACAACTATTGAACATAAGGCAGTTCCTAATAAAAAAACAACAATTCCCCCTTGTAAACACCTACATTTGGCCCCATTAAAAATTCTTTCTTCATACCCAGAAACTCACAGACCCTTAAACGTGGGGGTCTGAAAGTAACTAAAGAGCATTTGGGAGATTTAACGCTGTTGAGATGTTGTCCGTTGCCATTTCTACTGAGCCCTTCATACCCCATCTCAGGGCTTTGTGGAGCAATGTTCTTTCTGCATTCGCTCGAGGACATTATACAAGCAAGCACATTGGCATTATGCTCCCAGCATTCATTCATGGATGGCCAGAAGGAAATCCATATATGTTCATGTATATGGTATGCTTACCTCCAAAACTACATGGTTGAGGGAGTGTTCATCCAGAGCTACCACTGTGGAGTTATTTAGTGGACTGAAATTAGTGTGATAAGGTAAGCCATTATCTGAATTCAAAAATCTCTGATTCCTGCTTTGTCATATGTTAGAAGTCACCTCTTCCATTAGCTGTGTACCAGTCAGACCTCTGCCAGTCCCTAAGTGAAATAGTGTAGTAGTCTTTAAAATCTCTTGGTTTTAGGGATCAACCTTGAGCTTACACACATGTTTATCTGCCAACCGTTTACTGAGTAGAAGGCTTCATTCAGATTACAGATTACAGAATTCAAACATTAGTTCTAGTAGACAAAAACAGATAGCTACCTTTCACCACCTCCAGACTAGTTTCCATGTGTTTTAAAAAGAAAAGAGGAAATAAAAAGGAATTCTCCTACAGTTAGTAGTTTGAATTTATTTCTAAAAGAAGATGTGTGGTTTTTTTCAACCTCAACATTCAGATCTGAAAACTCTGTATGTTCCTAAAATATCTTACTATTCTTAAGCCATCTGAGGGGCAGTACCAATATATTGCTGCTAAAACGTTTCCTCACTTGTCTCAGGTGGAAGAGGGACCTCCAGGGCAAAGCAGGCCTGAAGACGTTCTGTCAAAATGACCGTCTGTCCACAGAAAGATCTCAGGCTTCTTCCTCTTACTGCCAGAGCAGCAGTAGGCTCTAGATCTCAAGAGTCTCTCAGCTTGGCCCTACTGAAACTTAATTCAAATTCTGCACACTCTGGAGCTTATATGCTCCTGCCTGCATTGTGTGCTCCAGAGCCCATACAAGCCTTGGGTTAAGCAGAGCGGGAGACCAGTCAAAAGGTTGCCAGAGTAAGAAGCCCCGCTACAATTCAAGAATGAATAGGAGAGTCCGTTTTGGGGAAAATATGAGGAGTCTCATTCAAGCTGTGATGCGCAACCAGAGGGTCACAGTGACCATGGGGAACTTATCCACCCCGTTCCTTTCTATCGCCCTCAGAGAAGAGGCTCATGAGTTGGAGGGGTGGGGGGAGCAGTGTCTTTCAGAGTTTCTACCATCCAAGCTTAGGGAACAATTCAAGTCACCTTATTCCAGCTATCACTTAACTGATATATGTATATATATATTTCTTTTTTTCAGTACTGCTCATGTTAGAACATTAATGAGAAGAAAATGTGCCAAAAAAAAAAGAAGGACCCAAAGATAAGAAAAAGATACTGCCTTTAGTTTGTGTAGAAAATAAAACCACTTTAAGGAAAGTTCTTCAGGAATAATCTAGTTTGTTCTCTGTCGTTATATGACATCCAGGAAGAAAGTAACATGCCTTCCCATATTTTCAGTGTCTGACAGTTCAGGAACATCGAGGCTGAAATATGGCAGTAATCTTAGTACTGTGTGGCCCAAAAGATTCTGACTCACGTTTTAAGAGGATTAAGCGCAGCAAACCATCCCCACAAACAGCACCACCGCGAACACTTCCCACAGGGCCCAACCCCCCTACCTGAAATCCTCCCGCTGGGCACACGTGAGGCTGGGACCCACAACTCCCCACAGGAGGGCCGTGGGAGGGGGAGGGTCATGTCAGTCACCCAGTGACTAGAATGTCTTTTCTGAATCAGAAAAAAGGCTCTAGAACAGCCTGTGTACACCGCCTTTTTGGAAAATTCTGTCTTTAAAAGAATACACATGAGTGCCACAACCGTTCTCTGTTGTTGAAAATGTTCCCTTTGCCTGAAAGTTTCTTTTTCCATGTCCTGAGATGGTCCTTTCTGCAAATTTAGATCTTAACTCAAAAGTACCCTCCAGAAAGATTTTCTTAAAGTAGTGGATAGGCCAAATTGTTCATTCAGGTTTTCCTGTTAAAACGTTATGGAAAAACCCAAACAAACATTTTGGCCAGCCCAAACCGTATCCCCAGGCATATTTCATTTCCTTAAAATACCTCTCACTCTCTGAGTGAGCTTCTCCCTTTGTTGTCTTTTCTGTATGTTAGCTGTCTCTCCTTGAGTCAGTAAGTGTTTTCTGAAGTTGTTTTTTGGACGTAGAGATTTTGCCTGTCTTGTTCTCTGTTTTACCCTTAGTGCTTAGAAAAGGTCTGGTGCACAGAGTACTGAGTAAGAATGTGGACTTTGAAGCCAGAACACCTGAGTTCAAATCCCATTTGAATATCCTGAAGTTGAAACGTACCCTCTGCTGTTTGTGGACTTGATCATGTGTTCCACAACTAGCTAAAAGGGAAGCTTGGAAGTGAAGCCTTTTTCAGGATGGCCGTATATTCACGGGTTCTTCCACTCAAGTAGAAAGGGAGAGTGGGCACTGGAGGTCAGTGTCTTAGTCTCCAACCCTTCAGAACCCCAATATCCAGCACAGCCTCTTCCCACAAATTACCTGCTCTTTAGGAATGAGTGAGGAATCCTCCTGGTGAGGAACTGCAAAAATTCTCTTCCTTGGCAGCAGAGGTGTGTAGCTGGGTTTGCAGCCCTCCATCTGTTCTCTGGAAGGAACTCCTTTGTCCACTGTCCTCCATGTCCCTTTAGGAAGTTACTCCTTGTCTATTACCAGTGACAGCTACATGAAGTGGAGAAGGCAATGGCACCCCACTCCAGTACTCTTGCCTGGGAAATCCCATGGATGGAGGAGCCTGGTAGGCTACAGTCCATGGGGTCACGAAGAGTTGGACAGGACTGAGCAACTTCACTTTCACTTTTTACTTTCATGCACTGGAGAAGGAAATGGCAACCCACTCCAGTGTGCTTGCCTGGAGAATCCCAGGGACGGGAGCCTGGTGGGCCACCGGTCTATGGGGTCGTGCAGAGTCGAACACGACTGATGTGACTTAGCAGCTACATGAAGTCTTTGTATTCATTTATTTATTTATTCATAACTGTGCCAGGTCAAAGTTGCAGCATGCGGGAATCTTCCATCTTCGTTATGGCATGCCAGTTCCTTTAGTTGGTGGCATGAAGGGTCTTTTAATTGTGGCATGCAAACTCTTAGTTGTGGCATGCGGAATCTAGTTCCCTTCTGCATTGGCAACGCGGAGTCTTAGCCACTGTACCACTAGACAAGTCCCTGGAGGCTGCAGTTTTTCCATCCTACTTATAGGTAGATCAGTGTGTTGCTTGGTGGCTCAGCTGGTAAAGAATCCATCTGCAATGCAGGAGACCCCAGCTCAATTCCTGGATTGGGAAATTCCTCTAGGGAAGGTATAGGCTACCCATTCCAATATTCTTGGACTTCCATTGTGGCTCAGCTAGTAAAGAATCCGCCTGCAATGCAGGGGACCTGGGTTCAATCCCTGGGTTGGGAAGATCCCCTAGAGAAGGGAACAGCTACCCACTCCAGTATTGTGGCCTGGAGAATTCCATGGACTATATAGTCCATGGGGTCACAAAGAGTTGGACATGACTGAGCAACTTTCACTATAAATAGATGAAATTCCAGGACCTAAGATTCTATAGGCATTGAAAAATCATAGACTCTTGACCAGCCTTGTCGTTTCTTTGACAAAACAACCCCCTCCAGATTTTATGAGGTTGCCAGTTGATCTGCTTCTCTTCACTTCCACATGCAAGTAATCAGAGCCAAAAAGTTGTCCTGACATATTGATAGTTCTAGCATTCAACTGCAGGAAACAGGTCCCATCTAATTATTTTATGCAGTTGGAAAGTTGATACCAGAAAATTGGGAGGCAGTGAAATAACTGGAAGGGCTGAGGGATAATGCCACCAAACTGGCCTCCAAGGAGGCTGCTGCCTCTACCGGAGTCAGTTAGGTGAGGAATTGGGAGGCAGCAACTATAGCTACTTCCTGAAAGTGCCCAGTTCCGTGGCTGCAATCTTGCAGCTAGAAACTTCTCATGGCTACTGCTGCCAGTGCCTCTTGGCCCCCAGGAAGCAAGTCACTGGACACTGAAATTGAGTGAGCCTCCCCTGCCACAACTGACTCTGCTCCTGTGATGCCTGTGAAGCTGTTAACTAGTCACTAGAATGCAAAAAAAAAAAAAAAAGCACCCTGCAACAGTGTTTGCCAGTTGCTGCAGTAAAAGTTGCAGGAAGATAAGTAGCTGCTTCTTTTCCACCTTCTGAATCTACTGCCGATAATCCTAATTCACACCTTTCCAGCCTCTTAAACCTGCAGCCAGACACACCACAGGGCAGTTGAAATGGGCGATGTCCACCACAACTCTCATCTTGTAAGACCTGAGTCTTATTTTCTGGCCTCTCTGTTCTGTCTATGCCCCTCCCTTTCATCTTACTTGTAACTAGCTTGAAGCAATCTGAAATAATCGACTTGAGAAAGAAGGCAGCACCCTTAATCTGACTGCTGTCTCTGGCTCCCGTTTTCTGGCCAGCCTCTTAATGAGGCATTTTACCACAGCTCAGAGGCACAGACATCTGCGAAGGTTGCCTGCTCTAGTGTGCAATTGCAGAAGTAGCTGGGCTTTCTTAAGCCTCTGATGCCCCCAAATTACCAGCTTTCGGTTAGTTTAGGCTGTGAGCTTCAGTCAGGTTCCTCCTTTAATAGAACTGTCATCCCTCTACCTCTTGTAGCGCATTCTATGGCTCCAGCCTAAGTTCATTTCTCTTTTGTAAATAACTTTGCCGAAATTGGCAAGAAGCCACTAATACGCAATATTCTGAATTAACATTTCAACTAGAGCCACTGACTAGGAGATATGAGGTTTGCCTTCCAAGTTGTCACAAGCCTAATGAGAGTCATCAGCTTTCCAACCTGCAATACTGACCTCACTGCCCACCTTCTAACCACTAAGCCAACCTAGATTTTTGAGGCTAGAACTCAATCCATTTTTTAGGTACCAAATTCTCGACAAACAGGATATAGGTTAGGCTGCTATTAAAGAAATTCAGAAAAGCAGTGGCTTAAATAATATTGAACACATATCATATAAAAGCCCAATTTGGTGACCCAAGGCTCTTTTGGTGGTCAGGTGGTGTCAGGAGACCCTAAGCTGTTTCTTTGGTTTTGCTCCACCCTCCTCAGCCCATAGCTTCCACTTGATGGTCCAGGATGGCTGCTTCAGTGCCTGCCCTCAAGTCCACGTCTCAGTGAGTGGGAAGAAGGGAAGTTTAGCTTGTCCCCAGCATTGTGGAGCTTAGAGCAAGAATGCAAATAAAGGACCACATAATTACATGTCTCGATATTTAAAAGTTATCAAACCAACAAATCATTAAATATATTTTATCTTCCTTTCTTCACAAGTATATCTTCCTGGGAAGCCAAGTTTAAATTTAGGATCAGGGTTCCACTCCAGAAGATGGAGACATAGGAGGAATTGGCCTATAGCTTACCTCCTTTCTCTCCCCACCCCTGTCTCCTTCCCACACAGATCAGGCAATGTGATGAGCTTGGACACCCAGCCTGTACATTCAAATTCTGTCCACACTCCCCACACACAGCCATCCCTAGGTTCCTCCTAGGGCCCCAGGGTGTGTACACAGATAACGAATTTCACCCACAAGGAACAGACCTGGGGAAGAGATCTGTGCAGGTTTTGTGGCCATTTGCACAGGGAGTTCTGAGGCCCTGAGTACCCAGAGTGTGTCCTCCAAAGAAGGATACATGCTCTAGATGGGCATAACCCCTTCACCCTGGTTAACTCCTCACCCCACAGGGGGAGGAGCATCAGTGCCCAATGAGGGGGGGACCCTCTTGCTGGGGTTGAATAGTGATGCCAAGGGAAAGGGAAGTGAATGGCACTTCCTCCTCTCTAAGGATCTGACCTTGAACTTAACCATGGCACTTCGGCTCAAGATGAAGTCATCAGAGCCTAATCACTCAGCCTCATCTATTGGCCAGGGAAGCTGGAAAGTGTGGCCTTTATTCTGGGAGGCCATGTGGCCCACCCAGAGATTTTTTTCACTCTGCAAAGGAAGAGAATAGATATTGGAAGTAAGCTAACAATCTCTGCCACAGACACATGCCTTTTCACAAATCACACTTTTGTTTAGACAAGTGAGTTCTTCACAATCTGCTTTCAGAGAGGTGAGCTTGGAGGCAAGACAATACTGTCAGTTATAATTGACGGTCAAAATAATTGCACACCTGAGCATTTTTCAATGGGCAGCCAATATGCAGTGTTCCAACTCTGAAATTTTGTCTAATTTTCAGATCAATCAGGAAGAACCAACTGAATTTTTTTCAATTCAGGATATAGTATGGTTATGAGATTCAATAGAACAGTTTTAATCTGCAACCCTGAGAATGAATTGGATCTTAAACAGAAGTGAAAGTTAAAACCTTGACCATGTTTTGGCAGAATTTTTTCCAGACATATTCAGCCACTATCAAATGTACACTCATCCAAAAAGAGCAAAAATGTGATTCTGGCATGATTTCCACTGCCCCATTCATGTATAAGAGTAACACACAGTTCACCAAAATTAGGCAGATATATCTTCCACATTTTAAAATTTTAACCAGATATAGAGTAATTACAATATAACATTGTATTGTAATGATCATGAAATAATATAAATGTAAGAATATGAAATATAATAATTATGTAATAGCATATGAGATTAATTTTTTCCTGTTGAAATAACACTCTGAAATCTTGTGAAGAAATAATGGGATGGCACTTCCCTGGTGGCCCAGTGGTAAAAGTCCACACTCCCCATGCAGGGGGCCTGGATTCGATCTTGACCAGGCAGGGTACTAGATCCCGCCTGTCACAACTAAGACCCAGTGCAGCCAAATAAATAAACAAAAATGATTTTTTTTAAGTAGAAGTTTCCCTTTATAATAGTGATAAATGGACCCCAAATTGCCTCCTTTAATACAAAGTCATGCATTTTTTCACTGGCCCAGAAGCCAGGCCCCCGATGTGCCCCATTTTCACTGTTGTATTACGGAGGGGAACTGTTTAGACTTTTTAAACTTCTGTTGATTTGTGGCGGAGCTGGATCCTCGTGCTGCGTGCGGGCTTTCTCTAGTCGTGATGTGCAGGTTCTCACTGCAGCAGCTCCTCCCGCTGCGGAGCACAGGCTTTAGGGTGCACGGGATTCAGTAGCCGTGGTGCATGGGCTTAATTGCCCATGGCATGTGGGATCTTCTCGGACCAGGGACTGAGCATGTGTCCCTGCATTAGCAGGGAGATTCTTAACCTGTGAACCACCAGGGAAGTCCTAGTTAGACTTTTTAAATCTTACCAGAAGCAAAGACTATTACTGGAGTTTTCTTTTATAGTTCTTGACAGCACCACAGGAAAGGGCATTATATAATAAATGCTCAGACTTAGTGACCAGACCTGCTGTCCAAGTCCAATGTTATATTGCTGTTGCTTATAAATACACATTTTTCATTAAGCTGGTAGATTCATTTCTGTGCCCTAATAAGCTCACTTATTTTTATCTTTGTCCATACTGTTTCATGGGGTTCTCTTGTCCCATATGTATTTTTATTGTATTTTTTTTTTAATAAGTCACCTTAAATGGCTTTTTTGGAATAAGAAAAGATATAAATAAATAAATTAACACAGTACTTAATAATTTATAAAACACTTCATATCTCACCTGATCCTGGTAACAGTCTTATGAGGGGAGAATCATTCACTTGTGACAGATAAGGATACTAAAGCTAGACAAGTGAAGTGACTTCGGTTCAGTTCAGTCGTTCAGTCGTGTCCGACTCTTTGCGACCCCATAGACTGCAGCACACCGCGCTTCCCTGTCCTTCACTATCTCCTAGAGTTTGCTCAAGCTCATGTCTATCAAGTCAGTGATTCCATCCAACCATCTCATCCTCTGTCAACCCCTTCTCCTCCTGCCCTCAGTCTTTCCCCCAAACTGCATCAGGGTCTTTTCCAGTTAGTCCGTTCTTTGCATCAAGTGGCCAAAGTATTGGAGCTTCAGCTTCAGCATCAGTCCTTCCAGTGAATATTCAGGACTGATTTCCTTTAGGATGGACTGGTTGGATCTCCTTACAGTCTAAGGGACTCTCAAGAGTCTTCTCCAGCACCACAGCTCAGAAGCATCAAGTCTGCGGCACTCTCATCTCAGTGAAGTGACCCAGATGTGACTTCTCTGAGGTCATACTGATAGGGAGTAGAGTGTCAAACTGTCACTGGCTGCCCCCGTGAAAAAGCCAATGTGGAGCCTGTATGTTCAAAGGTGTTAAGTTTTCATTTAAATTGATTATGTTTTAAAGAAAAAAAGAAAAAGTCTATTAGGAAGTATTTTGAAATATTAACCCCTATTTCTGTGATTGTGAGTAATGGAAAGTGTGACTTTTCAGGAAATGTCATAAATTTTAAAGGATACCAACAAATCTATTCATTTGCTAAAGATTAAAATGTACTTACTACTTGAGTTGTTTTCAGAAAACATAAGGTGCCCAATGGTTTGGTCTTGGAAAAATATGAAAAATATAAGTTGATTAAGCTTATTTTAATGGGCATTTACCTGCAATTTGTCTCAAATCCAAGTGGTAATCTAGATTCATTATCTTGCCCCATCTGTCTGGGAACTGTGAGTGCTAAGCACAGGTCTGGCAGGCTGGGAGAAAAGGAATTAGGAGAAGAACTGTGGAGCCAGGAAGCTCAATCCTATATATGCTCAGTAGAGTTGCTGATTCAGGAAGGAACAAAATATAGTCAGTGGCTCAGCCCAACAGAGGGACAGAGAGGTTGGCAGAGAGGGAAGAATTCCGGTCCAGTTCAGCTTGGTCCCCCTTGAGGCCACAGAGCAAAGCATTTCTGCCACTGTTTCTTTGTTAGGACCCAGGGCTTCCTATGGGCCTAAGGGTGTCTTTTGGCAGGAATTCCCCTAATCTGCCAGAGCATTTTGTCAGGCTCGCTGTTTCCCACCTTGTAGCACTGAGCACCGAAGAATTAATGCTTTCGAACTGTGGTATTGGAGAAGACTGTTGAGAATCCCTTGGACAGCAAGATCAAACCAGTCAATCCTAAAGGAAGTCAACCCTGAATATTCATTGGAAGGACTGATGCTGAAGCTGAAGCTTCAATACTTTGGCCACCTGATTCGAAGAGCTGACTCATTGGAAAAGTCCCTGATGCTGGGAAAGATTGAGGGCAGGAGGAGACAGGGGCGACAGAGGATGAGATGGTTGGATGGCATCATTGACTTAATGGACATGAGTTTGAGCAAACTCCAGGAGACAGTGAAGGACAGGAAAGCCTGTCATGCTGCAGTCCATGGGGTTGCAACGAGTCAGACACGACTGAGCGACTGAACAACAAACCAATGGGATGAGTTACTATAAAGCACCCCAGGCCTCTGCAGAACCTTGGGAGCTGTCACACCTTCCCCAGGTCCCTTTGCTTACACAGAAATCATGATTCTAGACCAGGCATTCATGGAAAAAAGAGGCAGGCAGCCAGATAAGCGTCTCCTGCCTCAGCAGCACAATGCCTTCCTCCCAGAATCTGGGAAAAGAAAATCAGGTGACAGAATTTTAGCTCAAGATCGACGGTATGTTTTTGCACCTGGCCTCAGAACCCCAGGTATAAAATAAGAAAGATGAATACCTTGATTTGGTTTATAAGATTAAATCTGTACTAGATTATTTGTATAGGCCTGATTTTTTTCCATTACTCAGTGAAACTTCAAGGTCTAGAAGTTTATATCCCCCCACAGCCTTGCAGCTTTAGTCTAAAGGAGGTCACTGCTGTATAGAGTATCTTACAGCATGTTCTTTCAGAAGACAGATCTAGGGTACAGCAGCATCTGAACGTTTACTTGTCAAGTGTGCAAATGCTTTGGAAGCCTCAAAGGGAAAGTGCCTGACACACCTGGCAAGCCTGGAACCCACCTCTTCTTCTTCCTCACTGCTTCACATCGCACTGACATGGTGCACAGGGGGAGGCTTAGAAAGGGAGGAAACAAAACCCACTGCTTGAGAATTTAGGCTGCCTAGTAAGCTTATTCAAGTAATAGTCAACAAAAGCCGGCAAAATCGCACAGATTCCCATGTTTCCAAGAACCATCCTTGGGCTTTTTTCAGAGGACATGGATGCACAACTAGCCGTTACAGTGTAGCATTTGGTTAGGCGCATTTAACCACATCACCCCAAATTTCTGTGCTCAGAAGTTACACATGAATGCTATTTGACTTCTTCAAAGCCATTCAACCTGAACGATTTCCAAGCATGTCACACGTCACATTTAGCTACTTTTGCTATGAAGGGCTTTCAGCCAACTGGCTCACGCTCATTGCCTAGAGAAGCAAAGGAAGAGGAATTTTTAGCAAATAGGTAAGCTCCTGAAATAAACCATATTTATGCTAGTTCTGAATAAAGTGCACTAGTTTCCCCATTTGGATTGCCAGAGCAGTAGAACCTACCAAAATACATCTTTAAAATGTACTGATTCTACCCTTAAACAAATCGCCATTTCTACATGCCAGAATCCAATTCATTATTTAACACCTAGCCCATCTCCGTGAAACTTGCTCTGTTCCCATCCCCCACCACAATTTCTGCTTTTGTCTCTACAATTTTGTGACTGTAACTTGGACTGGTCACTGTGAGGATTACTTGTGTGCTTGGCTCATGTCTGTTATTGGGATATAAGGCAACACGGAGTTTGGAGGATACTCTGTTCAGATATATTTTCAGAATGCCTTGCTTTGAGTAGATTCTAAGTATTTTTGACTCCAGTTGATTTCCTAAACAGCCTATTTAGATGAGGTTAGATGACCTCATCTCTGTGGGGTCCCAACCAAAAGTACACACACACATTTTTTAATGGTGACTTTTCTTGAAGTTTCAGAGAGCTTTTAGGTCATGCATGTTCCCTAGTCAGTTTTTCTGCTCATTAGCAATAACTACATCTTAAAGAAACATTTCAGCTCAGACATATAATTAAATATCTCTTTCCTTGTTGCTTCCACTCATGAACATTGATAGAGTTAACACTGCAAAGACATTCATGACCTCAGACTTTAGAATCATATGTGTCTTGAATTCCTGAGCCTTTCACACTTTCATTTCTACCTGAAGTCCTTTCTAAAACTAGGGTATGAAGAAATGAAAGAATTGTTGAAAACAAAGAAACAAATATGTCTTTGAATTCTTTTTTTATTATTTAAGAAATAGACATTTAATGACTTAATAAGTGACAGGCTGAGTGCTAAGGATACGGATGAATAACACTGTATTTATATTACTGTATGGATATTATATTTTTCTGGATCTCCCTGACATCTTTGTTGATCATATATCTATATAATGGTCTTTCATCCTAGATATATATGAATCAGCAAACTGAAATCAAGGAAGAATATTTTCATAAATTATTTTTAATGTTTTAAAATGTTTTGATCCTTGCACACAGCTTGTGTTTACATGACAATAAACAAGCCTTTTATCAGGAAAGAAACTAGCCAGAACATATGCTAGTGTATCACAATATTTTGACCCAAAAAGTGTTTTTTTCCCTTTTTCATCTTGACTTTTTTTTCCACATCCAAGGGAGTTTTCAAATGAAGGGTTTCAGACGGGTTGTCTCCAGGTCAGTCCACCTTGTCAAGGCTTTGCTTAGTCATCAGGGGATGACCCCATGCTGCCCTGCTTACCTTTAGGCTCCCACAACCACTCTGCCTCACACAACAAACATGTTCCTTTGAGTTTGGATTTTTGTGAAACAAATCACGTGGTCTGGGAGCAATGATAATTAAAGGAACTTGATAGAGATCCTTTTGAAAAACCAAAAAGTTTATGAAATGTGAGTATTTCTCCCTAATTACAATAACTGTTCTGTAATTATGATTAGTTACTGGGTCTCCTTAAATCAACCTGTATCTGCAGACAGGTAGGAAGGGGAGATGTTCAAAGCTACATTATACTTTTGAAAACATGACCCAACATCATGCATAGAAACAGACTTACCAAGACCTACATCAGATGTTTTGCTGACCTGTCTGAGCATATGAAAAATATTGACCCTTTAATTGGTATCATTTTTTTCCTTATGTCAATATGACATATGTCTATGAAAATGGTATGTTCCTTAAAGAAGGTATAGCCTTAAAATAAAAAATCATCAGGTCAACTTAATAGACAAAGGAAAACAGGCATTTGCAGGAATCCGTAATTGCTGGAAAACTACATTCAATTGAAAATACCATCTTGGAGCTCTAAGGGGAAAAAAATAGCTAAAAAACAACCCTGCCATTATTATGTGATATTTTTCTATTATGTTTTTATTTGTGCACTTACCATGTTTTCATTTCTACCTAAATAAGAAAAATAATACATTTAGGTCTGGACTCTG
Source organism: Neotragus moschatus (assembly GCA_006410615.1). NCBI lineage: Eukaryota > Metazoa > Chordata > Mammalia > Artiodactyla > Bovidae > Neotragus > Neotragus moschatus. The sequence continues at coordinate 4,380,494 of SJYA01002280.1, read as the reverse complement.
GAAATATGCCACTAAGATTCCCAGTCCAGTTTCTGTAATGGCTACGATTTGTAAAATCTAGTAGGAATAGGATGTCATTATATTGGGCTTTAATCTGAAGAATTGTTTTAGCAGGAATTTTTTATGCAAGACTAAATGCTAATCAACAGAGCATAATATTGTATTCTGAAGAGTGCTGGCAAAAGCAAAATTAATTATTTTTTTTCCTTCTTTCTTTCCTTCCCCTGAAATCTTCTGCCATAGCGACTACATTTGCCTCCAGACTTGTCAGACACTGTGAGCCGCTCAAGCAAACAGGATCTGGCAGAATCCGCCAAGCTGCTGGGCCCAGGCTGTGGCATGACGGCCGGAGGCAAGAAGCACCTGGACTTCTAGTGACTCCTCCTTAGTCATTGCCTGCAGAATTCTGTGACACCCTAATTATGATTGCTAATAGCTTATGTAAATATTTTTCTTAACGATGTGACCCTCCAATCCTTGAAAAATACAGTTAGGATTGCAAAATGAAGCCACCATTCTTCATTATTTTAACCAACTTTTTATACAGAAATAGTACAGCAGAAATACTTTCACTTTAAAATTTTGTTTTATGCTATATCTAGTAAAGAATTTTATTTTTAAATAAAAGCAAATAAAATGTCTGAAATTCAGGATGCCTTACAGTGGTCGCTAAGCATATGTGTATATAAGGCACTTGGTTCACAGCAAAGTGCATGTTACAGCAGGTAGCATATAAAACATTATGAAATTCAAAACTCTGAAAAACATACTTTTCTCTTCATTTCTGAAAAAGACACCTCTCACCAAAAATGTTTTTATGAGATTAAAAACTCTGCTACTAAAATAAAATAAATTTGCATTTACATATCCTGTTATGAAACTGATGAAAATACGATAATATTTGGGGATGAAGAATCCATTAAAAATAGTCTACCACAGTATTTAATAAAGAACTTGGGTAACAGAAAACTTAGACAAAGAAAGAGACGGTCTCTGTTTAAACAGAGTCCACACTATGAAATTATGTCAGTAGACATAATTCAGGATTGAAATTCAAACTGACAGCTACATGAATGTAGGATACTGGGGAAAAACATGTATGGAAGCTTGGCGAGAGGTTTTTATAAAACATAGGTCTGAGACACAGTATAAAACTGAAGGTAACTCAGATTTCTATTGCATCAGGTAAAAACCCTTTGTTAATTATGAACATTGGTAGATGTGTACATTTATAACCATATAAACATGTCTTTGGGGACATATAACATATTGAACTAGTTCTCATAGGAAACACCAGTTGTTTGAATCATAGTTCCATGTTCTCAAAGCTTTTGACAAATAGACAAAAAGTAAAAGTTTAAAAGTAACTTGCATATTTAAGTAATATGCAAGTAAACCACCGTAGCATAAACACATCCTGTATAAGAGTCTCAGTTTTTAAAAAGCTGTTTAACATCTGTTAGGAGAAACTGAATTTTCTAAATACATTTCCAAATATATTAGACTATCTTGAAGCAGATTTATATCTAGCACTTTTAAGCAGTTTGCTTTTAATATACCACAAATTATACTTTATTTGTTCTTGACAACATTGCAGAAAACAAAGACTAGGTTTTTAAAACTGTCTAACCAATATGATGAATGTCAGTCACTTAAAAAAAACCCACTGTAGCATAAACACATACTGTATACAGCTTTTATTCAGAATTAGAATAATTGAATCAATGACAGTGATTTGCCAGGATGTCAAATCTCTCCATCATATCCTGTCACTACCAGTTTATTTTTTGTGATCGAAATCAAAAAGACAACTATTTTGTCACCCGCTATCTCATTAGTACTGAAAATCAGGTTTCTTCTATTTTTTTAGGATGTCTGGTTTATTTTTTTCACTTCTTTTAATTCGAAAGACACAAATTCTTCCCCATTTTCTTTTCAAAATAAAGTTTAAGAATTGATCTGTCAGTTAAAATTAAAGGGCTTTTATATTAAGGAACGGTGCTTTTAAAATTTAAAGCAACTTCAAAAAAATCAATTTAGTCCATAGATGATAAATAATATGCAGATTCTCCACAAAAGCTTTGCTATGTCCTTTGAAAGCATTATGAACAATCTGAATAAAGTGAATATTTTAGTAGGGTTATTATTTTAATAAGTCTAACCTTTTCCTTACCGTGTTGTGATTCATTTTATACAGACACACAACAGGACAATTACATAGCATTTGACTCCAAAAGGAAATGTGAGGTCATCAAATATGAAAATTGCTTGTCAAAAATACTTAGCAGGTCATTGATTTACTACGCTAGCTAACACAACTATAAAATTAACGGCCAATTACTAGTTAATATATGCCTTGCAAATAGATAAATACTATAAAAATTAAATGTGCATGTTTGAACCCTTGTTTTAAATAAAAAAGAAACTTTTAAAACTCAGTAAAAGTGCATTCTGAACAATAATAGTACCTGGGCTTTCCAAAAATCAGATCCAAGTGCTTTGGTGTTCTGATTCACTAGGCAGGCTTTGTTAAAATAAGCTACTGGAGAGGGATGTATATTTTCATTTTCCTCTGACAAAAATCCACTCTAAACATGTGTTTTCTTTCTTTCTGGAAACTTGTCAGTTATCCATATGCTAATAACTTACTACATTAAAATACCGGTCTTTAATAATGCTACTGTAGGTACACAAACGATTCTGATATATTATGAAATGTACACTATTAACAGATTCTATTTTTGAATTATCAGGTTATCTCAAAGATATTTAAGTTAACAATGTCAAACAGTGTTTGAAATGTCCTCATATCTTGTAAGTGTTTCTAAACCTTCTAAACCCTCTATGGTATTCATTTCTTACGCTAGATTTGCCTTTCTTTAACATGAGGTAAATATTTTGACTGCTAGAGTCTGCTCAGGTGCTGGGGTTCTAAGACCTCTTGAATTTCTTTTTAGTAGCCACCAATTTCCACTTTTCCATTTATTTTCTCACCTCCAGGATCTGCACATACTAACATTAGACAAAATAAAACTACTTCAAAAGGAAGCAACACTCTGCAATCAATTCCCCATCTTTTAAAGAACCAGACACACAAATGCGCATACAAAGCAAAAGTTGAGAGCCCTATTCACTTGTTTAAGCCCATTATGAACATCATTTCTAAAGCACCCTGTTAATGCTTTCCAAAGATAGTCACCATCAACACCACCAAATTTAAGCAATACTAACCATAAATACTTACACTTTGAGCTTTAAAACTGAGCAGTGAAGTCATTCAGAGCCGAGGCCAAAAAAAAAATAGGTGCTTAAATAAGAAACAGTTGAGGTTCATTCTTGAAGAACAGAAAAAGGAAAAATTTGTGTTTGGCCTTGGTGAGCCAAACATTATACAAAGAGGAAAACCCTTTTTTTAAAAAAAATCTTGTTTACATTAAGGCCCAGAGCAAAAAGAAAAAGAATATGGACACCATCCTAAAATGACATAAATTCACAAAACAAAGCTGAATCTTGGAATAATACTGTATGAATGACTCTTAGGAAACCTAGTAGTGATTTTTCTTTAAAAGGAAGAAGAAATGATTATGTGAGCCATACCAAAAGCCAGTTTCCTTTTAAGAGGAGGCACAGCTTTGGGGTGGGGAAGGAGGGATATTCTGAGAATTCATTATGGTAAAAAGCATTTGTTTACTTGGAGTAATTTGAATGTTCTTACTCAAACATTCAGCTCAAATTCTGTTCACCTGGTCTCCCAAAGTCAGTCAAGTCTAGAGAAAAATCTTGTGATTCTACCAAGGACATCACAAATAGATGGCCACCATCCTGGAAGATGGCATCAAGGCATCCCTGAAGAGTTCCCATTCATAAATATATAAATATACCTATCAATAAATAAATAAAAGTTATTTAAAGAATGAGCAAAAGGCCACCTCTGGGCACAGCTTCCACACTGTGCTTGCCATGTGGTCCCCAGGGGTGTGCCTGGAACTCCATTCAAAAGGACAGCTCATCTCCCTAGGGTGAGGGCAGAAGGCAGAAGTCAAGGCAGCCGACCCATCCTGCTGGACCAGAGGGCATCTATAGCTGAGTGGCTGTATCAGACTAAACCAGGCTGCGGAGCCACTGCGCCCTGGCAAGCTTGACCCTCTGAGGACGCGTATACGTGCTTAAGAGCACACAGGCAGCTCCTCTGCTCCGCAACACTCCCCTTCTCCTGTCCCCACCTCCTGCACCCAAATGTCACAGCCAGTTCTCCAAAGTCTCTGCTTCCTGCACAGCAGAGCCGTGGGCCAGGACCAGCTGCCTGACCCTGACCCAAATCATAGTTGGTTGGTAACCATCCCTTCTTGCAGTGAGGAGGTGAGGCAGCCAGCAGCCACCGCACACACTCACACATAGCCCTCCTCGGACATTTCCCCTGGCACGTGTTCCTCCGGGAATGCAGGTGGCAAAATGTCAAGAGGGGGAAATATCTGCACAGGTGTACCAACAATGCATATGTGTACGTGCTCCTCTGCAGAAGTGTACACACATGCAACACAGACGGGATCAAATTGCATACACACGTATAAAAACGGCAGTCAGCATGTCTCAGAGTGCAGCAAGTCTGGTGGAATAAAATTATTAATATAAAGCATGCCAGAGAGATCAGTCACAATTATCTGTTCACAAGTATATTTGTTAACTACATGTTGAACTAGAAGTTTTTTTTTTTAAGCCTCCAATTAATTTCTCTATTTCTGATTGTTTGCCTTCGGGGGTTAAAAACAAAACCAAAAAAAGAACAGAGTACAATTCCGTGGACGTGTGTCTTTGTCCCCAGAGGGTTTTGCCTGTGCAGGCATTTACTCTAGACTGCCAGACCCCAGCCTTTGACTGAAGCGTGCAGAAGAAAACTTATCCATATTGACTTATATGTTACACAGAACAGACAGAAATAAAAGTCTCAGACAGGCCTCTTTCACCCAACAAAGGCTCATTTTTTCCCATCCTTTGCTTGGGCTCAAGCACTCCTGCCCTGCGTGCCGCCACTTTAAACATGATCAGATCTGTGCTTCACTGCAAATAACAACTGACCAACAATGGGCCCTGCTTCATAGATTTGGGAATGTTTGGCTTAAGCTGCCAATGACTGAAGGCCTTTAACTCCCACCGGCCAGTCACAGTCCGCTTTGTTGTTGTCTGTTGATGTGTCTGTGCTCATTATTCCTTGACATGCAACATCCCCCCTCCACCCTCCAACCATCCACAACCACACAGAAAGCGAGATTCAAATGGAACAGCTGTAGTGGTTCAATGGGAAATGATGCCTCTTGTGCAAAAGGGAGGGAGACAGAAAAGGGAGAGGGCCTGTTTGAGAAAGGCAGCAGCTTTCAGGGAATCTTGTATAAGAAATCTACTTTGAATATACTTCAGTGAAATCACTGTTGAAACAGGCTGACAATGGAAATCTGCCCAGATTGAAAATGCCAGCCCTAATTCAAAAGACAATTCCTAGCTAATAGCTTGTTGCATTTTTAAGTTATTTCTAGACTGAGCTTTTGAATTGAACAGATAACTGGGAAATGCTACCATTTTGTATGTGTACTGTGGGTATAAATGGGCACAGATCTACACACAGCTTCCAGTGGAGTTTTTCTAACACACTTGCAATTTGATACCTGTAAAAATTACCTCTTAAGGATCATCAGGATTTAAAACAGAGTATGTATGAAAGTAACCATTGGTTTAGAATGTTAATCTAACATGGAAACAAAATTTGTAACACCACACTATAAGGTTAAAAAGAAAATAGTATAATAAAGGAAATACAAAGGCTTTGGCATGATTTTTACAATCAACAATGGTTAATTTTGATATGTAGTTGTGAACAACTTCAAAACACTTAAGTTTAAAACTCTTGCAAGCACTTTTAATTGATTAGGAATGAATTCTAGATGCACAAAATGATTGGACTGTGAACAGTAATACAACTATATCTAAGAACAATTAACTTTTGCTGGCCAAAAAAGAAACTTATGATTGCATGAAAATGTGTATAAAACATCTATAGAGTATTCTTGTCAAATATAAATGAAATTAACTTTATTATAGAAATCATTCTGAGGATTTCTAGGGAAGACAAATACTTACATTTTGACATAAAACAAATTGGATTATATCAAAGACACACTCTACCTTTCAGCTATCAACTTTTTTCTTCCTTGAATTTATATCTTACCCTTTTTTTGCACATAAACTTCATCTGTTAACAACCTTTGGAAAACCAACAGATATTTCTTACATAAATCTAGTGCATGTTGTTCCAGGTTTAATTATATGCAAGGAATGATACAAACGTGGAACATCAGTCCATAAACTATGAACAGATGGGTAGAAGTATTCCATATATCTTGATAAAACTCTTAAATTCGTGGCAAAGCTTGTTGATCATGATTTCCTTTTTTTTTTTTTAAACAACTTCATGATCAACAGAGATCAAACATCCATCCAGTCTACGTTGTTCTTTTTTCATTATAACATACAAATGCCCATTTACAAATAATACACCAAAATGAATAAAAGTTTGGATACCAAAATGAAGATTTGTTCCAACTGACATCGTGCCTTCTGTATACAAAGGTCCTTGTTTTCAAGTCCATTCCCCAGTGGTACACCAGAGGACACAACTGCAGAACTGAAGTGCTTCTAANTTTCATTATAACATACAAATGCCCATTTACAAATAATACACCAAAATGAATAAAAGTTTGGATACCAAAATGAAGATTTGTTCCAACTGACATCGTGCCTTCTGTATACAAAGGTCCTTGTTTTCAAGTCCATTCCCCAGTGGTACACCAGAGGACACAACTGCAGAACTGAAGTGCTTCTAACAGCCATTTTTCTTTCCTTCCTGAACGCCCAACTGCTGTGTCCACATAGTCACTGACTGAATTAACACAATATATTCTTTTTGTTTGTTTTTTTAATTTTTTTTTTTTACTGTAATCTTGGCCAATATTGAGACATATCAGGTTCACTTCCAGGAACTTGAACTGGAACTGACACACCAGGGGAAATGAGTCCTAGAAGTGGATGNCCCCCCCCCCCCCCCCCCGCCCAAAAAAAGCCAACTCCAGGTTTCCCTGGTAGCTCAGACAGTAAAGAATCCACCTGCAATGCAGGAAACTGGGGTTCGATCCCTGAGTTGTGAAGATCCCCTGGGGAAGAGAATGGCTATCCACTGCAGTACACTTGCCTGAAGAATTCCATGGACAGAGGAGCCTGGTGGGCTACAGTCCATGGGGTTGCAAACAGTCTGAGCACAACTCAGGACACGACTGAGCAACTAACACTTTCACTTTCCACTTGTCTGTATGTTTGGAACTTTAGCGACAAAACCATCCTGGAAAACCAAAGCAGTACTTCTTCAGTTCCAGTGAAAGGCATAGAAGAACTGGAAGGACCTGAGAAGTCTTTCCAGTAAGCTCGGACAAGGTGAGGGGATGGCCTTCACTGTTGAGTTTGGCTAATATAATAATTTTTCCTTCTGAAAGATACATTTTCGAGTCTTGCCTTCACATGCAACTTCCGCAACCAAATTCAGGAAAAACAACTTTTTTTTTGTCAGTATGGCATTAAGTTACTAACTAGTTTGACTGAATTCCCCTTTTTATTAGTTTTCCCCAGAGAAGCGAGCTGCTGCTGCTGCTGCTGCTGCTGCTAAGTCGCTTCAGTCGTGTCCGACTCTGTGAGACCCCAGAGACAGCAGCCCACCAGGCTCCACCGTCCCTGGGATTCTCCAGGCAAGAACACTGGAGTGGGTTGCCATTTCCTTCTCCAATGCATGAAAGTGAAAAGTGAAAGTGAAATCACTGAGTCGTGTCCAACTCTCAGCGACTCCACGGACTGCAGCCTACCAGGCTCCTCCGTCCATGGGATTTTCCAGGCAAGAGTACTGGAGTGGGATGCCATCGCCTTCTCCAGAAAAGCGAGCAACAGTAAAACACACCATCACACAAGGCTGGCAGAGTCTTTCCAGGTAAACTACAAATGAAGGGAGATGACCTAGCAAAAGAAGCTGCAAAGGCCACCTCTGTGCAGCCTGCGGAGAGCAGTGGCTCACCTGTGGAAGTGGCGCCCGAGGTACCCATTGGCTGGCTGTTCATGTGTGTCTGCATATGTGGGGGGGTGTAGGTATCATAACTCCGCCCGTTCACCGAAGGGCTGGTGGGCAGCATGCAGGAGTACGAGGAGGTCTGGCTAGGGACTGGGGGCTGGGAGGAGAAAGGCAAACCTGTGGTTACCGAGAGACATGTTGCACAGCCACATCCCCAGGCTCCCTCCTCCCCAGGACTCTGCCAGTAAGTCTGAAGATATCCGCAAGTAAAGCATGGAATTCCACGTGGGAACTCTAAGACTGGGCCTCCAACTGGTCCTTCTATTGTCCACTGCTAGAGGAAAGTTGCCTACATACCAAACTTTTTAAAGTACCCAAAATTCAGACTATTGTCCAGCTAGATGGTTGGCACCATCCATAAAATGAATAGGATTTTTGTCCGTTTTCATCTTGGACCTTCGCTGGCACTTTTAGAGAAGTTTTAACATGAGGACTTCCATATATACATTACCCCTCTCTCACAAATTCAATCTACTAATATTTGGGACTCCAATGACACCCCCACCCCTTAAACCCTGTTATTTCAAGCTTTGAGGCAGAAAACAGCAGGAGGAACTCTGTGTAAAGTTTGGCTTAGGGGCCTTGGACGCCTTTCATGGTGGGACTCCTGGATTTAAAGATTCTTGAAAAGACAGATCAGTAATGATCTCAGGTTAAAGTAGTCAGAAGTGTCAGGAAATACCTCGCCCTGAAATACCATGAAAATTTGCTGTGACTTTCTTATAGACCCCAAACCCGAGATTGCGTTTAATCCACAAAATTGTGCTGCTACCCTCTAAATATTTAGAATCATGGTAGTAAAAAGATAAACTTTTACCCTAACTAAATAAATATACAAAGCTGGGACAAAACTCCTCATGAGCTCTCTACAGGGCTCTGATGGGGCAGCAAACTTGGGATGAATTAATAGAAGCATAACTTCAGGAGCAAGGGAGACGACAGCACTGCTCTAATCTGCAAACTATAGAAATGTTTAACACTCCAAGATCCACATCCCGAGAGGCAGTGACACATTAGAGAAGGTCAGAGAAGGACACCTGCTCCTTATAAAATGCTTGAAGATTTTGGTCAACAGGATAAACTGATGGAAAGACAGGATACCTCTCACCCAACTCCAAAAGTCTAAGAACAATTTTCTCTGAATTGTTGATACTTTAATTTTGTTCTATGAATATATATATGGTTTGAATGATATTATAAGTTATATAATTTTTAAAAATCAGCATCTGAAATAAATCGACCCACATGGGCCTATATGTGGACACAGCTCTAACAGGATAGCAGCATCTATTTAATTGTTTCTGTTTTCTCATATACAGTTTCTATCTTCACAGAAACCTAGGAATAGCTGGAATTTCTAAAACTGAACAAGACAGTGGCCTTATTAAAGTCAGAGGATGACTGCTAACATCGAGTTCAAAGAGGCAAGCAGGCCCTCGGGGCCTTGCCATAATTTCAGCTTGCATTTGTTTCTATCCTGAAATCACTTCCTCCAGGCAACCTTGACTTCTAGAAAATTCCAAGGCAGTTGTAGCCACCCCAACTAATGGGCTGTTAATCCCTTAATTTATATTAATTGCTCTACGGTCAATAATATCCAGATGCAATAAAAATAGACATGTGAATAATGCCTCTGAAGCTGCTTATCTAGCTGTTCCTATATTAATCTAAAGACCGTGAAACATTTATTTTAGTGTGATTTGGGTTAGAAATCCAGCCAAAGATGTTCAGTGGAGGATAAACTATCTGTGTATCCCCCAGTCTGTTTCTATCAGGGCTCATGCTACCCAGCATCTCTAGCTGCTGTACAAACAGAACAAGAGTCCTGAAGAAGTCATGGCAGAAGGCCCACCAGAAGACCAATATTCTCCCCATCATGAAACCCTCTGGCTTCAAGGTTCCAGTACACCCTACCTACCTTATACAGCTTCCATCATAAAATAGGATTAGCCTAGCTCAGGACCTAGCACATGTAGGAGCCAATATCTATTTGGGATGGAATTGAGTAGGGGCATCTTGTTATACCAAGTGAATAGCATCAACCTTCCCAGGCAGCTAGTTATGCCAGAAACTCATCACATCATTCACAGCAAAGATACATGATATTTCTAGCAAATACCTTCTATTCTTTTTATTCTAAGATAGAGAAAGAAAACTATCTTTTCCTCTATGTTAAGTAAATCACACTATACAAATGTGAATCCCAATTCTGGTCCTTTGTTTCTTCCTCACTAGTTTATCACAAACATCCAAAATAACATCCAAAATACACATAAAGACTATAAATTTATTTATACAAACACTTGAATATAAACCTGTTTTACCCATATTAACCCCTTACTAGCTAATAATTTGCCAGCATTATTTTCATTTTCTGGTCCAAGTTTCACACTGGTCCCTAAAGCATGCCCCCATCTCATCCAACATCATCAAGTTGACGTTCCCAATGAGCAAAAAGCAGATTAACTGGACTGAAAATCAAGTTTTTATTTTATTAAAGGCATGAATCAAGCAGTTAATCAGTCAACTAAAGAGACTGGATTGACTGCTTTCATCTTAGACTTCACTGGTCAAGCCAATCACTATACTGAGAAAGTCTCCCAAGGGTAAACACAGGGCCAATGAGGTCTGCACGCCCCAACCCACGCCTAACCTCCTCTCCCAGGGACCCGTTAAGTGGGCAACCGCCGGCCCCACTTACTTGCATAGGCAGATTATTCGCCATGGTGAAGCTGGGCATGGGCGGCAGAGCACTGTACGTGTTTGTGAGGGCTGTGTCTGTTCGGCCCAACATGGAGCCAGAGGGGAAGGAGGAAACTGCAGGGAGAGGAACACAGCAGTCGTGGTGAGAGTCAGAGCCAAGGGCAAAAAGGCTGAAGCACACTGATCAGTAGAATTAATAACTCCAGTTACCAGGCGTGGTGGGCTGTGGGATGGGCTGGTAGACACTGGTGCTGAAACTACTGCTGATAGGAATGTGACTAGGGGTGTTGCTGGCTTGTCTTCTCTGATTCCTCAGCTTTTCTTCTCTTCTCCACTTGGCCCTTCGATTAGAAAACCATACCTGGAAATCAGACAGAACAGGTGAGCCCTGTGCCTGCTCCCAGCTCCGCCTCATCCCTGACAGGTCCACCGTCCTCCCCACCAAGTCCCCAAGTCCCCGAGTGACGGCAGAGCATTTAGCAAACTAAATCTGTTTCTATTTATACAAACAAATGACATTCCTTAGAAGCAGCTGGGTCTCTAAAAAAGGCAAATGGTATGAGTCACATGAACACACACAGTCCCCAGGTACCTGTATTCTCGCTTCAGGTAGATCTATTTTGGCCGCTAGTCTTTCTCGGGCAAACACATCTGGATAATGGGTTCTCTCAAACTCTGAAAGAGTAAGTTGCATTTTCTGTGTTGCACCAGAACTATACAAAAGCCTGGATCAAGCTGATTTCCACCTCCTGACTTCCATCCCTTTCAACCAATTCCCTTTAANGCTTCAGGTAGATCTATTTTGGCCGCTAGTCTTTCTCGGGCAAACACATCTGGATAATGGGTTCTCTCAAACTCTGAAAGAGTAAGTTGCATTTTCTGTGTTGCACCAGAACTATACAAAAGCCTGGATCAAGCTGATTTCCACCTCCTGACTTCCATCCCTTTCAACCAATTCCCTTTAAAATACTACTACTATTAGCATTGACTGTACTTGGAAGAACTATCCCATCAGAACCATGCTCTATATTTTTGTTTAATGACATTCATTCGAGGTCTCTTCTGTGGCCTGAATTAGCCAAATCATCATTCTTTCCTTATGAGAAGTCAGATTTTCCATCTTTGAATTACTGGTACATGAAAAGAAGAAAGAAAACACATACACTAAAAGAGATGCCCTGAAAAGAAAGAAAGAAAAAGGAAACCTTTTCAGGCCTCTGTGCAAGGGCCCTGGCTAAATTTAGCTCTTTGTACTGAAGATGTGGCATTTACTTTGATTTACTGCTGCTCTACTTTGAAAAACTCCATCACCTTTCTCCAGGGCCTCAATTTGCTCTTGGGTAAAGGATGTTCTATTTCTTTGCAGCTTCCGCTTCAGCTGAAGTCGCATTTGGGCCTCATCTGAATCTTCTCCATTAGAACTGATGGAGTTGGTATTCTCTCCCCCTCCTTCCTGCTGTTGGCAGCCATCTGGACCAAAAAGAACAGGACAATAAGAGAAATTTGGAATAACTTGGAGTCTCCAAAAGGGGCCTCACATAGCCATAAACTCCAAGAGCAGTCTAGTCTCACAGTCTCACCGAAACATTCCCGAGGTAACTGTCAGCCTTCAAAAAACATTAGTGACACGTTACCTGACCACCATTTTCTGTTTTTATTATGATGAGACTGTGTAACATAAGATACTTGTAGAATGGCATTTCTGTGAATGACAAAACAAGTGGTGAAGTTTCCAATTAAAACTATCTTTCATAACTAACCTTGACCCTCCTCCACATGCTTCACCCAGCTCCCTCTCCTTGCAGAATTTATTTACCTGTGGCTGTGTTGGGAAAATAGAAGAGTGATGTTCAAGATTTCAGCTGATCTATAATCAGTAATTCCTATCTAATCAATTAGATGTTGATAGGTTTGTAGAAAATGCTATTAAGAAACCAAACCAAGCTTGTAATCTTTAAAAAAAATATTTATCTAGTTTTTATTTGAATTCTGCACAGTCAATTTCATTTTAAAGGTTGTGAATTTAGAAGTGCTCGCATTGTTCTGCAGTTTTATTCAACTATTGTATGAGTGCGCTTTGCCTTGACACCTATTACGAGCACAGCTGTAATTATATCATCACCAAGAACAGGCTATAATTGCTGAAAATGGAATTTTATATTTAGATAAAAGGACTGTCCATTCTTTGTAATGTGTTGCACCAGAGAAAAGTAAGATTTCTTTTAAATTTTTAACGTGTAATTTTAAAAAAGAAATAGTAGAGAGTTCACTAACTAGCTAAATATGCTATGCTGCAGCTGAATCCTTGGCATATCATTTAAGTGGTACATTTTTAATTAGGGCATTTCCACCACTTTTAATGTAATTTCTATCATTAAACAGGGGAAAGTTTTATTGTTTTCCTTTGCTGCTTGGAGGGCAAGATGTGCACTTGGGCAAGCTGTCTCCTTTTGCGCCTTGCTGGAGAGGAAAGGATTCAGTTCTCGCTAGGCCTCCAGGGCCACTGCCTCCTGGGTCCTTGGTCTTGGGTCCTAAGGCCCCCAAGGGATACCAATCGGGGCTGCCCCCCTCCCCATCCTAGCGACTTGGCCCTGGGGGGAGGAGCCTCTGGGGCAACTTGGTGGGAATCAACTAGGCCAGGAATATCATTTATAACCGGGAAACAATAGGCAGTGCCTTCAAAGAGTTCAGGGAATTGTGACAGGATCTAGTGGGATCTTTTCAGGAACTTTGAAATGTTTTAAAACCCCAACTTTCTCCCCCATTTAAACAGGCGGATTCATCAGCACTGGCCACCATATGGGCCCTTGGAGATCTATTGAGATGACCACCAACACTTGAATAGCGAGGGGCTGCTTTTCAGCACAGCACAATGCCCCGCGAGTAAGGGAAACTATTAAACTCCTGGGGCAGGAGCGTTGGCAAACTTTCGTGGGCAGAATTTCGAGGCCACAATGAGCGCGGACAACAAAAGGATTCTCTTGAGGCGTGCAGCGGGCCACATTGTGTTACAAGAAGCCCAGTCAACAGACTTTTCAGTGAAGTGTGTTAACCCCTCTGCTCTGCTATCATTAATCACTGTCCGAAGAGCGGGCGCCTCAATGCTATTTAGGGCGCTTGGCTGGGGGCTGGAGGGTGGATGGGGGGCCGGGGCA
>SJYA01002280.1:4347633-4362417 GCA_006410615.1 Neotragus moschatus | reverse complement strand
TGGGGGGAGGGTTGGGGGGCGGGGGCCGGGGGCAGAGGGAGAACCGGCAGTTGGTGAGCCAGAATGCTCTAGCAACTGGGTGCCTGAAACAAAGTTCAAAGCTCCTGAACGAGCGCCACCTCCCGCCCCAGCAAACAGGAGCCCTCGTGTCCAGGGCTCAGCCTTCCCAAGCCCGGTCACGGTGTCCCGCGCCCTCCTGGAGATTTCTCAGGCAGTCGAGGCGGCGGGGTGGGGTCACCCGGACCTCAGGTTGGGGTGGAGGGTGGTGGTGGGGGCGAGCAGTGGGAGTGCGTCCCTTGGAGTGTCCGGTGTGCGCACGTGGGAACCCTACAGTTTCAAAGGTCAGGTGAGGGTATGGCGGTCACGCCCTCGTCCTCACCAGAGGCCGGAGGGGGCCAGCGGGGAAGTAGCGCCTCCTGGGGGGCAGCCTGCCGCACCCCGGGAGGCCGAGGTTCGGCCAGATCCGGGCGAGCGGGCAGGCGGGTCGCCCAGGGGAGCCGAAGCCCTGCGCATCGGGAGGCCTCGCCCGGCCGGGCGGCTGCGCTGGGAAACACCAAGCCAGCGCTTTGCTCCCTATCTTCCCAGTGTCCGTCCTATATTGTTTTCTGCTCTTAAAACTGACATGTCTAATTGGCAATTGGTGCCGAATCGTGTCCAGAGGTCTCTTGTGGAACGTTTCTACAGCTGTCTCCTTCAACTAGACGCTTATTCATGTCGCCTTAATGAGAAACAAAACGTTCTCTAATGAGCAATTACAGAGCGACAGGATTGTTCCCATAACAAATTCTTGCGAGTGACAGAAGCATCCTTTGTACCAGATATTTCGCATACTGTTACCGATTTTCCCTTCCCTCGCCCGGCTCCGTGGAGGCGCGGGGCACCCAGACCGGGTTGAGAGCGCACGCAGGCGAGGGCAGCCCCGTCAGCGTCCCCCTCACCGCCTCCCCTGGCCGAGAGCCCCCAGGCTTGGTCGTGCTCCGGGGAGTGAGATTCCACGTCCCATTATCCCTCATATTATCTCCTTGTCACGAGGACAACAAATACCGATTAATCTTCGGAGTAAACTGCTTCCTATTCTTGACCAAGCTACCTCCGGTGTGTGGAGGGGAGGGGCGGGGAGAGCCAACCGACCCGACCCCACCCCGGTCTGCTCCTCTTCCACCATCCCTTCTCACAGAGCCTGCAACGGCCAGCTCCTATCTTTCCTCTCAGCTCCAGGGTAGCTCCGGGTACACCAAAGTCTGGCTCACAGAAGCCTCCCCCCACCTATCTTACGACACAGTTGCCACCCACAAAGAATGAGAACTAGGGGCCCAGAGGAGTGGAGGGGGTCCGAACCTAGAGGGTAGGGTTGTTTTAGTTGGGAAATCAACATTTCCAATGCCCCATCTCAGCTTGGCCCTGCATCTCACTGTTCACCCTCTTATACACCCTACTCATAGTCACATAATTTGTCAATTACAGCAAAAAGCAAGATGATACAATTATGTTTACCTTGCAGTCTGTCAGTGTGTTAACTTGTCACACTTCTACAGCAAGGGGGCTCTCCGTGCATTTTAATGGCACATTCGAATAGGGCACCTCGCAGCTACCTCATACAGGCACACACCTACTCCTGCCCATAACACATACTCAAGCATGCACACACACACACACTCACCCCAGCCACATTCATCCTACTTCTGACTACACAACCCTTGAATTTCCAGGCCAACAAGACAGTTCAACAAATACCACCTAGATACAGTGCAAGTCAGTATGTCCCAAGCCCTTGAAGAGTTACTCCCACTATGTTCTCCAAGCACAAAAGTCCAGAGAGGGAAGAGGCTGGAGGAGAAGAGGATACGCAAGGGCTGCATATATGGAGAGTTTGAGGATGGGTGTTTGGGTTTTTACCTTGCGTAGGTTGCCCTGGCACTGATGTTCCCGGATACCAACCGGGGCGGGTGCCCCAGCTTCCGGTCTGCCCGTTCAACATCCTTAGTTTATCATACATGCCGTCTGCGCCCATCTGTTGCTTTTCGCTAGCCAGGTTGCGAAGAACTCTGTTTATTGATGACACCTGCAAATCAAATCAAGATCAAACCAAATGGCAGAGTCTCCTGAAGACACAGTTGCCCTATCTTAAGTCTCCATCTCAGCACACCCCCCTTTAAAGAATGACCCCTAATACATTAAAAAAAAAAAAAAATCCCCAGCCATCCTGGAACAGCGGGTGGACTTGCAGAGACATAGTGGAAAGAATGCCAGCTATCACTCTGGGCATGGAAACTGAGTTGGGTGGAGAGTTGGAAGACTAGGGAGGGGTCCTTCACTGTTGCTCAGTGTCTTTGGTGACCTAACTCACATGGCTGCTTTTTTATTATTGTTGTTGTTAAAGATTCCCCTCTCCAATATTAAGACTTGGCTTAGAGATTTCTTTCACTGTTGTTTGTTTTTATATTAGGACAGAAATGGATGTTTGATTTCTGAAAGAAGGTTCAAACAGCAAGACGTGGAGGAAGCTTGCTTGAATCTGGTTTTCATTTTCCTTTTCCTTCTAGATTCCAGTGACTTTCTCCAGGTGCCTCCACTCTCTACCTTGCCGCATGCAAATACGGTGACTAACCCTCCCACACTTGACTCCCATTTCCAGAAGGTCAATAAAAAGGTCAAGGTGCTCCTCTCAAGACCCCCAGGTACAGAGGTGACGAACAGAGGTGGAGCAGAGAGGAAAGAAAAAGACACTGGCAGGAAGGAGAGCAAGGGGACGCAGAGAAAGTGATGGCAAAGAGGGAAGAGCATGGAGCTTAGGGCAGGAAGAGGGAATGTTCTCAGTGAACTTACACTTGGTATGTTATCGTTGGTACAGACCCCCTCGGACAGTAATCTGTCTCGGATTTCCCAAGCAAAGATGGACGGGCACTCCCGCTTATACTGGGCTATTTTGCTTACAACTTCTGGAGTCGCTACTCTCGGTTTACTACCACCGATTGCCCTGGGTCTGATGGAGCCAGTCTCGTAATACCTGCCCAGAATTTTACTCACACATCCGTTGGACACCTGCATAGGGGAAGTGGACAGAAAACCACATTATTAATAATTTCAAGACAAAAATAAAATTGTTTAAGTATGCATTAAACAATGACAAGCTTACGTTTTGATTGTCCAGCACTTGGACTTTTGCATCTGCATGGGTCTATAACACAAAAATATACCTTCAATGGTACGAGAACTTACTATAGAGAGCTTTTTTTCTTAAAATTACATTTGTAGCCCTAAAAACTACAAAATAGGATGAACTTTCAAACAGTTTGAACTAAAAAAAAAAAACACCTAACGTAAAAGTTTTTAAAACTGTTTTTGTAAATAAACACTGCCAGAAGATGCATCAAAACGAAGTCAGATTGTTTTGTGCTGATCTTGCTTAAAGTGGTGTTATGTCTTAATGAGTGAAGGGGAAAAATAAACTGAATCTCTAGTTATTTTTCCTTTAAAAATATGCCCAATTGAGTAAATGTGAGTTAGGGAGGGAGGAAGACAGCATTCGTCTTTCAAAATCAATATATATTCTTCATGAATATGAAGAAATAAAACAAACATCTCAAACCCTGAGAGGTAAGCATGAGGTGAGGGAAAAGGGGATGAAATTATGCAGATTTATATAATTCATTTTATTACAGTTCAGAAACTGTTACCACAAAGAACGTTTTTCACAAATGAAAAGAGAAAGGGTTTTTTGTTTGTTTTTAATTCACACCCAGTTTTTTTCTTAAGCAGATGAATTCTCTGATGTGACTGACCCAGGCTGAAAGAGATGGGGAAGGATGGTGGAAGGAAAGGGGAAAGCAGAAGGCAGGGGAGTGGGGTGGGGGCTGGAATGAGGGGTGAGGGTGGGGTCCATAATTAGCAGCGTTTACAGTAAGAAATGAAGAGAGGGCCTTGAGAGTGGAGGGCCGCGGGGGCGGCGAATGGGGCGGCGCCGGAGGATCACCTGCAGAATTCGGGAAATGTCGCACGGCCGGGCCCCGCTGTGAGCTAGCTCTACGATCTTCTGCCGGGTGGAGTCCGGCAGTGGCCGCCCGTTGACAAAGACACCACCGAGCTGATTCACTCCGCTGTGACCTGAAGAAAGGGAGAGGAGAGCAGAGCAGAGAGGAGGGGGAGACGGGGCAAGAAAGAGAAGAAGGGGAAGGAGGAGGTGGAGGAGGAAGAAGGAGAAGAAAAGACAACCACAATGCATCCTCAGCTCCCTGCCAGCCCTGGCCAACCTCAGTGATCAGGTCCCTGCTCTCGATGGAAAATGACAACAGGACCTCGAAGCCATTCCAGGCATCTGGGCAGCCCAGCCCAGACACAGCGGAGTTCCTGCCCACCCGACTGCAGAACAGAAGCACGGTGCAGACACACGTAAGAACACAGGCACCTCACTCCTACTTACTGCTTTCACTCCAGAACCCCCAGCCCACTGCTGCCCTCCAGAAACACCAGCCAGTCTTTGAACCCGCAAGGTGCAAATAATCAGCTCAGAAATATCCTCCCAAAGATCCCCTCTGTGTGTAACAAAAAACCACCAGTCCTACAGAACCCCACTGCATCTTCAAGCTCCCTGCATTGTTAGAACTGTGATGGCAAATCCTACAGTTCTTCAGTGCTCCCTCAGATGCTAGAGTCCAGAAACACTTGCTGTCATACGCCAAACTCTGGTGAAGCACCGGGATTAAAAAAAAAAAAAAAAAGGAGAAGAAAAGGGAATGGAGTAAAGAAGAACCAGAACAGCAAATCTGTGGCTAGTGAACCGCAACCTGGGTTCAGCACCTCCCATGCAGGCTTCCTCAAGCCCCTCAGATCGGCTCCAACCACAAAGTAGTCTGGCTGCTACGGTGGGGCAGAGGTCTGGGAGTCTGTCTGCACCAGCTACAGCTCCGCTTTTACTTCCGATGCTAAATTCGGCCCTCCCCACGGCCCAGAACAGATAGTAGCAAAAATCAAAAAGTGAAAAGAAAAGGGAAAGCCCACACCACAGTGTCCCCTTCCCTCCTTTATCTGGTTATCTCACAATCTCACTCTATTGTCTAAACTGAGAATTGGGAGAAGGAGTTAGCACCCCTGTAGCCCCTCTCCCCAGAAACCACAGGCACACAAATAAAGCCAATTGCCAATTTCCACTTCCTTAAAATTCTCCAACCTGCAGCCCCGACTCTAGAGAGCAGCCCTTCCAGGAGATGTGGCTCCCCAGCTCAGCTCTCCTCTCCTCTCTTCTCCTTGGAGCCTCTGATAAATTGACTCCAGGAGCCTGAGCTTCTTAGCAATAAATAAGCTCCAAATATAGAAGAGGGGGGAAAATATGATGAGCCTCTCTGACATTTGTCTTTAAAATAAAACTAGCTGCACGTCAAGTTTGAGCTTAATTTCTGGAAATAGGCGGAAGTCGCTCCGGATCATGCATGGAAGGCTAATTGAAAAGATCAGTCGGGGCGCTTGTGGCAGCCTTGTCACTTTGTGACAGTGCTCCGCTCCGGGAAATTGCATCGTCACGACAAACGGGACCATGATAAAACGACCCTTTCCGTCCCTATTTGTAGATCACTCAGACGAGATTGAACTGCACTCGTTTCCCCTTCGAGGGGAGCCGCGTTTTCAGGGTAGCCGAAGGCTCGGGGCAGAGTTGGGGGGGGGGCTGACTGAGGGGGCGTGCTAAAGCCTCAACTCGATGAGAAGTGACAGGCGTTTGGGGTATCTAGGCTCCGCCGGGCCGGGCTCGAGCAGGGACATCGCGGGGACACCGCTTCTCCAACAGAGCGAGGCCTAGACCCCGCTTCTGGTTTCTCCTAAATTTCCTTAATTGCTTCCTTTGCCTCTAAAGAACTTCTGCTGCTCCAGCTTACAGGAGCCTCCCCTTTGGGCAAAGGGCACCTTCCAGGAAAAAGAAAGGCACTCCCAGAGAAAGATCGAGAAAGACCTTCCAAACTTCACGCGCAGCCAAGGCAATTCCCAATCTGGGAATGCTAAGGCGTGTGAAGCTGCCTAATCCTAGACCTCCCTCTTTCTACCCCGCCACAGGCAAAAAAAAATAACCTGCCCGCCACCTCCGCGGCGACCGCCGGCGGGTGCTCGCCCAGGGCCAGGTCGCCTCTGCCAGCATCGAAATGGCAGCGAGGAAGCGCCGCTCTAAGTTCCCCTTCAGAGGTTAAGCCTCAATCATTGTGTCCCTTCCCTAGGGACGGCTGGCGCTCTCGCCCAGTGGCGATGATTATGCGCCTAGAATTCGACCGCGAAGCATCTAATAGGAAAACATATGGTGTCAATTTGGATGCTCTGCGCCTCGCGCACACCCGGGAGAGAGCGGCACAAAGCCCTGCAGGCCGGCCCGCGACCCCGCGCCCCTCGGGGCCGGCCAGCCAGGCCGCAGCGGCAAATGCTCAGCGCCCCGCGCCCAGGGCCGGCCTGCCCGAGAGCCTGCGGCTGGGGCCTTGTGCTGGAGAGGAGAGGACCCAGCAGCCAGGAAGAGTGGCCAGAAGCCCGAGCCTCGTCAACGAAGGTTCCTATCGGGCCAAGTCCCCGGGGCCTGGCACGTTCTGCACAACTAATCCGCCTTTCCAGCTCGGCGCCCGCTTTGCGCCCTCTCCTGCGCTTCACGCCCACCAGCCGCTGACGGGCCAGGGGACAGCTAGCGGCTGCAGGACAGATGGATCAGGGACTAGGGACCCCTCTCAGTCTGCAGTTCAGCAAGGGAAGGTTTCTAGACGATTTAGGCTTTCAGGCACTCCATACAGCGGAGCCCTTAAACCGCCTCAGGACTCTGCACCTCTACCGGGGCCTAGTTTCACTGGGCCTCCAGGCTCTCAGGCCCGGTCTCAGATTCGTCCTGCCACAAAGCAGCTCCCACGTACTGAGCAGGAAGGTGGGCTGGGAGCCCAAGGGGTCTAGGCAAAGGGAGGACGGGAGATGCAAGAGCCAGGGAATCAAAGGCACAGCGGGCCCGGAATGACTAGGACCCACACAGTAGCCACCAGGGCAAGACTGCTGCAACTCCTGGGCTCGATCCCCACTCTCCTCCCAGACGCAGTAAACCTGCTCTCCCCGGTCTGTGCCCTGTAACAGTCCCAAGGTTCCAGTACCAACTCCACCCCACCGCAGGCCTGGGTGCCCCACTCCCCTGGCCTTCCAGTCCCCTCGCCAGGGTGGCGATGGGAGGAGCTGCTCTTAGGGTGACTGGGGGAGTGAAGCCCCCCACCCGCTCCAGACGGTGGAAACCTTCAGTCTTGACTAAGCCCAAGGGGCCTCCTTCTAGCGCTATGAAGGCGAGAGGACTCCGCCCCGCCCCGCTCAGTCCAGCCCCCTTCTCTGGGGTCAGAGCCCGGGCAGGGGCGGGGAGGGGGTGTGAGTTACAGGATTTGGGGGGATGGGGTTTCTCTACCGCAGCTTCAGCTTCGCAAACTCTTGCGGGCTGTTCTCAAGGGCCCAGCCCCTGTTCTTCCAGGAGGAAGCAAGAGAGCAAACATCCTCCCCTCTTGGAGCAGCTGCCTTGGGTCCCGGGCCTCTTCCCTCGCGCCCCCAGCCTGACCAGCGCGGACACCGAGAGCCTCCAAGCCCTCCCCCGACCTGCGCCCTGGTCTGCGCCTCCCCCGCCCGAAGTCCAAAAAGACCAGAGGCACTTACTGTTCTGCATGCTGGCGCTGGCTGGGGGCCGCGGTATCCCACGGTGTTCGAATATGGGGCTCTGTTAGCAAGAATATAGGCATTAATTCTGGGCCGGCACCAGGTAGGCCTACCTCCCTACAGAGGGTGTCCTGGAAGCAGGACAGGAGAAAGCCTCTTCTTTAAGGAAATAATCCACTCCATCAGTTTGGGGCTATTGGATCAATCAGTTTGGGCAGATCAGCTCTGCCCTCCAGTACATGCAAAATCTACCGTTTGCATTACAAATACTCCAGTATTCCCAGTCTGTTTCCCCCATGTCTCTTAGTATATAACCCTTTAGTCAGAAGAATCCATGACTTGATTTTGAATTTTTTTCTTCCAACTGAACAACAATGAAGAAGAAGCATTCTGACTCTTTCAGGTTGGGGAAACCAAAGCAGCCAGCATGGAACTTGCCTGAAATCTGGGATGTCTGTCCACTCTCACAATAAAAGGTCTCACACATCTGCGCGCCCCTAGTTAAAGTCTTCCCCCTAAGATAAAACAGAAGGAGAGAAAGGTGTATCAAACTATGACTCAAAAGCATAGACCATGGACTCTCCGATCCACAGTCTCAGAAAGAGAAGAAAAGAAAGCCATTTTGGGCTCAAACTGCCATAAAACTCTAAATCCCAGAGCTACACCCACATTTCCAGCAGCCCGTCCTGCAAAGGTCTCCACATTTTGATAGTGGCTGCTCTGACCCGGCTTTGGGCGATTTGCAGAGCCTGACAATTTAGGGCCCCATTTTGCAAAAATACCAAGAACCAGGGAAAGAAAAGGGGAGAACAAGAGAAACAGCAGGGTTAGGAGAAGAAGCCAAGAGCTGGGGGAAGGAAGGCTTATACCTGAAGTTTAGAGGTGAAGCACAGGGGACCCTGGAACTTCAGAGTGCTTGAGGGTGCAGGCTGGGGCTGCTTGGGAGGATGTCAGAACCATTAGCCTTTCAAGAATCTCACTACCCCAGTTGCCCCAACCCTCCCCCCCAACCCAAGTCTTTGGTTACCTCTTTATCCTTCACTCTCCCCCTTAAAGCTTCCCAGTCAGCTTGATCGCCATTCACTTCCCATTCTTTCTGGGACTTTGAAAGTGGCAAGCCCAACTTTCCCCCTCCCCAAACCTCACTTATTGTGATTAACTTCTCTTTTGGTGTTTAGATCTTCCCCCCTTTTACTGTACTGTGACACACGCTGTCTACCTCGCCTCACTGCTTTAAAAAGTACAAACAGGAGGGGGTGAGCGTGGTCGACAAAGCCTACAGAGAGCGAACAATGGCTTCTATTCTCCAGCTCTCCCCAAACCCAAAGAGCAAAACTGAATCTCCCTAACTAGCAACAGAGCTTCCAACCAAAGGTACCAACAACTCACCAACCCATAAAGGGAACAGAGGGACACTTCTCGATTTGTAAGTCCTGACCCAGTGCTAGTTCCCCAAGGTGAACACCTCCTCCACCACCACCCCTCTCTGTCTTCTCTTAAGAAGAAGATTCTGGGTGGGGGAGAAAATAGAAAAGTAATTTCTTGTTATAAATATCTGGAGGTAATTGTGTTACTGGTGTGAGTTGTTAGGGGCTGTAAAAAGATACAACGGCACCGTGGGGAGCTCAATTGGGAAGAGAGAGTTACAATAAAGAACCCATTCAAAAGGTTTGCCAAAAAAAAAAAAAGTAAAATAATTAGTCACTTTCCCTGCTTAAAAAAAATAAAATATTCATTCTTTTTTCTGTTTTGCCTATTATGATTATTAATTTTGCCTGCCTGCAAGTAAAGAATTCTAAGCAGCAAATTTTTTTTTTCAAGGCTATTCATGGTCTAGTTTATTAACTAGCTGGGAGGCAGCTTAAATCCATAAAAATAAACTTAGAGGACTTTCCTCCAGATTCCCAAGGCAGTTTCCCAAAGCCTCTCTCCTGTCTCTCCATCCGGAGACCAAGTCAAGTCCAGGAGAGGCAGAAAACTCCAACTTTGCGCAGAATGCCCAACTCCCACACACACACCAAGTCATATTCTAAAACTGCAAATAGTAGCTGGTGGGGAGAAGGGGGACTGAAACCTATACCTATACTTAATCACAACCGAATGCCCCCATCCAGGTTGGTACATTCTTGGAGCCATTTTTTTAAAATCACTAGCTGATTCCAGAGAGGCCTAACCCATTAATTTTCCAAGCAGCTGGGAAGGTGGAAGCATTTCAAATCCTGGTTTTGCTCCTTTCCCACCCTCCTCTTAGCTAAGAAGCTATCTCATTACTTAAGTAATCGTTAACACCGTGCAAAAGCAACCCGGGAAGCCAGGCATCTGACACCCGGAAGCAGTCTTGCTTGCAGACTAGACTTCCCCCACCTCAGCCACAGCTTCAGCCCCCCAGCTCAACCTGGGGCTTCCTATAGCCCTAGCCCAGTCAGAGATCCATTTTGCAAAGGAAGGGAGTCTCCAAATACCTCGGAGTCGCCTTGCCTTGGTCCGCTAGGCCACTGGGCCACTGCCTCCCTATCCCAGATCCAAGCCTCAGCTTTTGCTGCTGTTGTTTTAATTACTTCATTCTCAAAACCATCTCCAAATTTCTTAGCTGGGGTGAAGGGGAGAGCTCACTTTTGGCCCTCCCCCGTCCCCAGCCAAAGAGTAATTACCAATTAAGATGACGAAGTTTTCCTCTCTAGGGCCAAATAAGATAACAACTAATCAAATTGCCTTCAGACGTTTGCAAAGGTCACCAGCTATAAAAAAAATGTAATGTCAAAGGCAACAACTATTATTTCTCCTCCGTAAACTCGCCAGGCTTTCAAGGTCTTTGCTTTTCATTTTCTGCTCCCACTCCCTCCTCAAATCTTCCCAAGTTCTAGTTAAACGTCCAGTATGGCTTAGGGAGCTTTAGATAAAATGAGAAAAAAAAAAAAAAAGAGAGAGAGAGAGAGAGAAAGAAACTACATTCACTTTGTTTTTAAACTTTCTAGAAATCACTCAAGACTGGAGGGCCGAGTTTTAGCACTCGAAAAAGAAAGCATTTCCACTTGAAATTCAACTCCATTTCCCCCAATTACACTTGCTAAAATTCAGGGCTATTATGGTGCAGGGAGACTGAGAAAATCTGCACAAGGAAAGAGGCAACAACTTTATGAACTTTGAAAAGACACTTTTTCTCCTGGGGTCTTAGAATCGAAAAGCTCTCGAATTACTCAGACTAATTAGCAGGGAGAGGATGTGATCAGACCAACGGAAAGCCACTGCTTTCATATTGATTTTTCTAAAGGCCTCACAAAGGAAAAAGTCAGGAGCTTTGGATTTAAAAAACAAACAAGCAAACTACCTTTCCACCTCGAAACTTGTTGAAATGGCATCACCAGCGGCAGCTTTGTCAGAGGAAGACAAGGAAAAATACCCACCGAACGCTGGGGGCCCGAGGACAGGGAGGACCCCAGCTTTCGCAGGGTGAGGGCGAAGGTTGGGGGAAACCCGGGGCGCAGAGAGTTTTCAAGTTCCGAGCTCTGCGCTCAAGTTGCGGGCCAGAGCCTGGGGGCTTGATGGAAGCTGACAATCCTCCCGTTCGGCTCCGAGCTCTCTCGGAGCGCGCGTACCACCGCCCGGGCCTGGCAGCTTCCTTCCCGGCTCCCGCTCCCTCGCTCTTTCTTTCGGCCTCCGGCGTGGGGCTGCAGTGCCGACTGATTGCTCGAGCTGGCGGCGGGCGCGGCGGCCCGAAGCGCTCGGGTGCCAGCGGCTTCCTCGGAGCCCGGGAGAGCGCCGCACAAAGCCGGAAGGGCGGGCGGGCGGCAGCGAGGCGAGCCGGCTCCCTCGGCGCTCCCTCAGCGCGCGGCTCTCCGCGCGCTCGCTGGGGCCGCGACTGGACAAAGCGGCCGGCGGCGGCAGATCGCTGCAGCCGTTCCTGGGCCTGTGGCACTGCAGAGCCTCTTCGTCCTCTCCGGCCGGTCGGGAGCATTTGGCAACACTGTGCCCGGGAGCCGCGGCGGCTGCGGCGCCCAGAGCCTTGGTCCTTCCTGCGAGATCAACCCGCGCTGGCGCTGGGGCTGAGCGAGCCGGCCGCCTCGAGCCCTGTGCTGCTCCCGCTCGCCGGCGGTCGCCCTCTGACGCCGGCTTTCGCTGGAAGTAGAAAGTTTGGGCTCCTGCGTGGAAACTTCTCCGGTCCAACTCTCCCGGCGTAGCAGTGGGGGAGGGGACGGGCGAAAGGAAGGAAGGAAGGGGGGAGGAAGGGGGAGACCTGCCTGAATATTGCAACAAAAATGAAGCAAGAAGAAAGAAGCGGACTCACCTTTCTGAGGCATCCTCTCTGGTCAAAGCTCCTGTCGAGTTTTGTGTGATTTTTTTTTTTTCCCCTGTTGTCGTTGCTTAAAGACCACAACGGTTTGAAATGATGGTGTTTTAAAGGAGTTGCTGGCGAGAGTTTTCTCCACGGACGCTGCTGGTTTGGTGTGTGAGAGCAATTCTCAGATCCCTGGGAAGGAGACAGAGATTGACAATAAAATGGGCTGTCAGCGGCTGGAGAGTGAGAGATAAAGAGTGTGGGTGAGGGAAGTGGCTGCAGCCAGCACACCTATGCTGATTGGTGATGGCTCAAGTGTGTTAATGTGTGTGTGCCGGGCGCCCGGCCTCGCCTCCACCGCTCCTCACTGGCCCATTAGCGAAGCCTGACCTCTGTCATCATCCTCCAGCAAAACACTTCCTCCTGCGCCTGAACCAGAGCGGGAAATGAGGCCGAGCCACGGTTCGCTTTTCAAACCCACTAATCACTCCGCAACATGCAAATGCACGGATCGCTCCCACACAAAATATTGCTTTATGCAAAGCAGCGCCGGGGCCTCGCGCCAGCCGATTGGATGCTCCCTCTCCCCGCCTGGTGCAATTGGTCCGTTTGTTTGAATATGAATACACTTGTTTTCGGCCCCGCCGGTGTGTCCCCGCTGCTCTCCCCGGCGCTGGGCCCCCCGCGCCTGGGCTCTGGGGCTGGCGCTCGCGACATCTCTAAGGCTCGGAGCGCTCCGGGAATCAGCGCGGCCCGCTCTGTGGCCGCGAACTTGAGGGGTGGAGTGAAGGCCGCTGAGCTGGAGGTCGCGCCTCCCACACACTTCAGCTGGGCGCGGGACTCACAGCTCATGGATGGAGCAAGTTTCTGTAGCTGCGCTCTTCCCTTTCTTGCCAACTCCTGTGCAGCGTGGCCTGCTGCCCCGCCTTCGCCGCCCTCCCCTCGCGTCCCTACCCTATCCCGTCTGGACCCTGGGACGCGAACACCGCAGTGGCCGCGCCCTAGCCCACCTGGCGGCGGAGAAGACGAGAAAAGTGCGTGAGCGTCACTGGGTCCCAGCAGCCACACTCGCGCCGAGGCCGAGGCGAAGCTTAGGCCAAGAGGAGGCCGCCCGGCCGGGCACTTGGTGAGGCCAGGCGGCCTTCCCAGTGCAGGCCTCCGGGGCCTGCCCATTCCCTCACCCTCTCTCCCCCGGCCCTTTCTTCTGTTCGTTCTCCTTTCGGAAGGCGCGATGCGCAGTGGAGCGGAGGCACAGCCGGGGCTGGAGAGGCCCGAGCAAACACGCCACTTACTTTGTGTACAGAGGGTTCTTGTGAAAAGCCTGAAGAGTCCTCACCAAACACTCACCAACTTCTCCCACGTGCCATTTGTTGACTAAGTGCGGCTGTTTTTCCAGGCGCCCGAGAGGAGGGGACGCAAGGGGGAGATAAGAAGGGGGGGTGGAAGGCCTGGAGTGGAGGGAAACGACCAATGCTGGGAGAGTGTGTGTGTCTGTGTGTATGTGTGTGTGTGCGCGCGCGCGTTCTCGCTCGCGAGCGATGTCGGTGTGTCAGCGTGTATCCGTGTGCGCCACCAGTTATCTTCTGTGGTGTGTGAGTCTTTCGCACGACGGTTCCCTCTCCTGGGTCTGCTCAGTCCACGGAGGCAATTCCCCGTCAGCTGTTGCCAGAAAACCGGGGAGGAAAGTAAGTAAATGGCTTTTCTCTTCTGACCACACACCACAAGTCCATTTGTTGAATGCCGGACGATTANTCTTCTGTGGTGTGTGAGTCTTTCGCACGACGGTTCCCTCTCCTGGGTCTGCTCAGTCCACGGAGGCAATTCCCCGTCAGCTGTTGCCAGAAAACCGGGGAGGAAAGTAAGTAAATGGCTTTTCTCTTCTGACCACACACCACAAGTCCATTTGTTGAATGCCGGACGATTAGGACACACCTCAGTACACTCCAAAGGCTCCCCTCGGTGCCCGCAGTTAAGGTGACAGGGGAGGGAGCGGCTGCCCCTTCCGGCAAAATTCCAGGCTCTCTTGGAGCTTGCAGGTCGTGAGGCAAGGAAAGGGGAAGATTTGGGATGGGGCACACACCCCAGGATCCGACAAAAGAGGATGGGGTTGGAAGAGCTGAGGTAGGGAGGCTGAGAGGAAGCCGTCGCCAGGTAGACTTGACTCCTCTCCACTTGTGCAAAGTGCAAAAAGTCAGAGCTCATCAGTAAAGTCTCTGCCACCTGAACTCACCGCTGACCCGCAGCGCGACGGCTACCCCGGGAGCTGGGACCCCGAGGAGGCTGCAGGCTGCCTTGGGCCGGCTCCGGGCCTAACGTGGGTCTCACGTTCTCCTCCCCGACCTGCGCCCACTAACGCCGCAGCGGAGAGGCCGGGCAGAGCTGCGGGGTGAGCTGGGAGGTCTCCCCTGTCTGGGCCCGAGTTGGGGTAGCACAACCCGATCACCATCTCGGCCTGCGGAAGGCCTTTCCAGCAGCCCAGGAGCCATACAGAGCCGGGAGAAAACCCAGACCAAAGAAGCTAAGGAGGTGGCGATGGGCGCCCCGGTCTGCGGCCTTCTGTGCGAGACTTCGTAGGACCGCGACTTTCAGAAGATCCCAGGCAGCGAGGCAGCGGGCCCATCCCAGACCAGCGAGAGCCTGCATTCTTTCTCTCTCTCCCTTTACTTCCTAACAATCAGTAAAGAAGCTCGAACTCAAGCCCACTGAGCACAAGCGGCGGGGGGAGGAATCCCAGAGACCGTCCGGATCCGAGGCGAATATCATTTTTACAACCTCTCAATTAGCGACCGAGTGGATTAGCACCTTCTTAAGCTTTGCCTTAGAGAGAAGCAGCCGTAATCTTGTTGCTATTTCCCCCCTGGGCACTA
>SJYA01002280.1:4304925-4338062 GCA_006410615.1 Neotragus moschatus | reverse complement strand
TTTTTTTTTTTTTTTTTTTTTTTACCTTTCATGTGCTGTGGACCGGGAGATGGCTTAGTCGAACTGGGCCTAGCTGTCTTGTGACGGGGACTTAGACCCGCGTTGTCATTCTGGTGTCTCCCTCTCTCCTCCCTAGCAGGGGAGGGGGCTTCTCAGTGTCCAATCCCTTCCTTTTCTGCTTCCTTCCGGGTCTCGAACTTGGAAGTGACAGAGGTCCGGCCCGGAGGGGCAGGGGGCGCTTGACGAGATGGCAGCAGGGAACGCGGTGGGGCGTGGAACCGCCTTCAGTCAGCCCATGGGAGGCCAAGCCCCTGAAGACCCGGGCGAGTCTGTGTGGAGGCCAGGAGGGGCACGTCTAGGCCAGAGGATGACCCGGGGGCCGGCTCCCACGCGCCTTGCTCGAGCCGGGGTGCGGAGAGCCGAGCACAGATGGCGCCGAGGCGCTCGAGGTCCAGCCGTCCCCGCTCCCGCCCCCGGCACACCTGGATAGGTGTGTGACTTCGCAACCGGCCGGGAGGCGGCTCCAGGCAGCCTGCCTGCCGCCTCCTCTCGATCCTTCCAGCTCCCTGCCGGACTTGATACTCTTCTTTTTCTTTTCTTTCTACTCTGTCCGTCAAGGGTAGGTAGAGAAGTGATAGAAAAGGGAAATGGGAGTCTGTCGGCGGTGAGGTCTAAGCGTGGTGTTTCACTGATTTACAAACATTCCCCACACTCCTCCCGGTTCCAAACCCCTGGTCTTCCAGTGTCAGGGGCAAGAAGCGTCCTTCCACCATTCCCCACCCCCTCCACCAGCCACTCTGATCTGGCCCAGGACCCCACTGATCTGATCAGGGGTCGGCCGGGGAGTGGCGCTCCGGGAGGAGTTTGCTCTGGTTTCTCCGTCGCCATCAGCCGCTTTCCGTGACCTAGTTTCTTGGTAAGCTCCTAGCTCACCTCCAGTATCTGGTCGAGGCCCCGGGCCCAGATGTCCTGAGGTCTCCCTCGCCCCCAAGGCCCGCCTTGGAGTTTGGACTGCGGGTAGGCCTCGGGCTTGAGTAGGCCTTCGGACTTTCTCGTTTCTGTCCGCTGCTCGCTTCCCACCCGCCCCCTCTGTGCGCCTCCGCCACGAAGGCTGCTCCGGGCTTGTTTGGAGTCCGGGCCATTAAGTGTGCGCGGATCCCTGCAACCCAGCAGGGTGCTCGAGAGCAACACTGGAAACGCCACGGCCGCCGCCTTCTTATCTGCCTGTCAATAAAGGGCGCGCTCGGGGCGAGCTGGAGCACCGGGCGGTGGAGGCGAGGCCGGACTAGGCCCTTCCGAGCTGCCAGCCAACGCACAAGCCGCTCTCCATTTGCCCCGGGCACGGAAGCAGAACGGGAGGAAGCTGGCGCTGAGGTGGCCACCCGGGAGGATGCGAGTTGTAAGGCTGCCACAGCTCGGTACACCAGCTAGCTGGTGACCCAGGAGGACTCTGGAGATCCTTCCAGAACCCGAAAGCCAGGGTTCCCCTTCAAGCCCGTCTTGTGGGCAGCTTGTCTGGGCGAAAGTCTTCGTGGTGCCCAGTCCGCGAGGCCTAGCTTTGCCCCACCTGGGCACAGGCAGATTTCTGTAGGCCGCACGGGCAGAACGGCAACACGGGCGGCCCGGGTCATCATCGACGACTCGCAGTCCCGGGATGGGGAGACTGCGACCCGAGGCGGGCTGCAGGTGGTGTGCAAAGGGCCCGAAACGAGAAAGGAACCCCTTTCCTTCCAGGCTTCCCCCCAGCTCAGGCTAGCTCAGGCTGAAATTCGCCGACACCCAGGACAGTCCCCGGCTCTGCTTCACCACCGCAGTAGCGAGAGGAGCTCTGCAGCCGCCGGCCTAGAGGGGTTCCCTGGTCACCCCCGGCTTGTGACGGCTAGAAAACCCAGAGCCTCCCTTCCAGCCCAGGTTGGGAGGAGGATGGGATTGAAGGGCCTGAGATGGCGAGTAAGAGTGGAGTGAGGGAGCGAGAGGCGAGATTACAGAGCGAGGCTTGCTTGGAAGGAGACTGGAGGAGAAGATAGCCGATTGTTGGCTTGAAGTGTAGCAGAGATCTGTTGTTCTTGTCCAAGGTACGTTTCTCGCTCTCTTTCCCCCCTCCCTCAACTACTTTGTGCAAATAAAGGCTTCCAGATTGGCGGAGCCCCTCCTGCCGGATCTGTGCTACAGGGTGGGTGGGAATTGGTTATTTGTCTTTTCACTGAGAATGACAGCGTCTCCCAAACAATTGAAAAGTCGAAATGGATTTTTCTATCTTAGCATTTTAATTTCATTTTACTACGTCTGGACAATAACGCATGCTGTTAACTTCTGTTTTTAATTATTATTCCTGGGTGGGTGCTAGTTCATAAAGGGGCTTAATAAAGCTGTTTGTATAAAAATTAATCGAGGCAGAGGGAAAAGTCTGATTAATCGAAGAAAAATACTATGTATATTTCTTTGACTAATCAGATATACATATATATATAGTGTGTGTCATTTCAAACAGCTGTACAAGCCAGAAATTCATATATTATTTTAGACATTAAATTTACTGAGTAGTTAGTGTATGTATTTCTTGCTTCCCTCCCTTCCACTTCCTTCCCTTTGAGCAAGATTTCATTTTAAATAAAAACTGGAGGAATGTTCATGAATCTGAGCATCAAAAAATGAAGTAGAATAGATAATATTTGCTATCCCTTTCCCCAGATCTAAAAGGCTGCATAAAGGCATGATTATATGCAACACTGGTTTGTCTGCTATTCAATTATTTTTCTGCTCTCATTCAAATAAATGATTGGTTTCTTCTCTGTTAAGTCAGTTCTACCCCACTATAAACTTTTCTTGCACATTTGAGAAAAATCTTCCAGTCCTTCCATTTTGCTTTCCCACTAAGAAAATCTGTATTACAATCAATTGAAGAAAACTCTGCCTTTCTTTCTTCTTTTTTAAAAAATATTTTCATGTAAAGTTAAGACTGTGGTACCATGTTTGATTTCTTTCTCTCTCTTGTCCGGGTGGAGACTGAGACATTAGCTGAATTCCCTGGGGGTGATTGGATGCAATTCGCTGAAAGTAGACAGGCACGTCCTGGATGTTAGAAATTCACTTTTTCTCAACATGACAAGGCCGCCTTCGATCTACAATTGTATTTGAATGGGCAATGAGCGGAAAGATCTCTCATCATTAAGCCTGTTTCTACTTTAACAAAATAACTAGAGCCTTCATTTGCACACAAATGCTCATAAAACTCAGATTCTCTGCAACTCTTTAATAAAAAAGGAGGGCTGCCTAATTTAAACTGGAGGTGAGAAGGCAGAGAGAAAGATGGGGGTTTCAAAGACATCCCCTCTCTCCCCCCAAAATGTCCATGTGATTGAGTTGACTTTTTTTTTTTTTACTTTAAATCTTAAATAAGATGTGAGTTGTAACAAGAGGATTGGCACTTACTCCGTGACCCTTATAATTGGATTAAATATAGACTGAGACATACAAAAACACACCAAGATTGACACCTGCCAACTGGACTTCCTTATGATTGATTGTGATGCTTCGTGCTGGCAACAATAATGAAATAAATTGTACGGATAAAACAGCACATTTGTCATTTCCGTGCCATGAGTGAGGAAGTCAACGAGTTAGGCAAGCTGTTAGCTGACAGGCGCGAGCAGGAGGCAAGCAAAAGAGATAAATAAGGATTCCAGGCATTGACAGGACAAATTATAACTTGTCACAACCTTTTTAAATTCAGAAGTTTTCAATTAACATATATATTGCTGTTACATATAAGATAAGGGGGTGCTGACATAAACATAAGCGATACTAAGGGACCCCCCCACACACACACCACCAAGGGCTTGGGTGCCCAGGCCTCTCCAACTGTGATCTTAGGTGAGCCCCGGAGGGCACCCTTGGGCTACAGTGCCCAATCAGTCAGTAGAGGCCCCTGGGCTTAATAAGGTGGCTGAGACTGGGCTTGGCTGAGGGGTGGCTCCTTCTTTTGCTTGACCTACAAATTGTGGCTCCAATACCCTTTCTTCAGTGAAGCAGAGCACCCAGCCCAAAAGAGAACCCAGACAAGGCCTGCACCCAGGTCTGGCAGGATGAGCCCCACTCTCTGCCTTACTTAGCTGCTGCATAGGAAGTAAGAGGTAGAGGATGGAAATGTCTCCTCCCATTTTACACTCCAAAGTCTTGCCCTCAGGAAAGAAACAGAGCTCCTGGTTTTGAGGTATCAACAATGGCCACATCCGTGGGGCTAGGCCTAGGCTCCTGAACCTTGGTGTGGCCTCTGGGACCCCTAGACTCACGCTCTAATTGTCCAGCTAGGTGTCACCTGGATGGAGGGCACAAACCCAGCTCTTCTAGTCCTACCCAGGATGACAGGCTACTTTCCCCTATTTATCCCTCGATTTTTGTTCACAATTTCAGGAGTTCCCTGTTGGCCCATGGATGGGGAGGAGCCTGGGCAACCCTGGGGGCCTGAAGCCATTCAAGAAAGGTTAGTGAGGTTTAGAAGAAGTAAAGCTCAGGAATTTTTAGCNCGGGCGGGGGTGGGAAGGGGGTGGGCTGGGGCCGAGGCCTACGTAGTGCGCAAGTGTCGCTTGAGCCCGCCGCCCCCTCCCCAGGCGAGGGGTCCCGGGGACAGACCCTACGCCCCTCTCCGCGAAACTACCGCCTCTAAAAAAAGACCATCTGGTAATTGTCTTTCTTTAGATCTTCCCTTAATTATGCTTTTAATTAAAGATGGTTCAAGGCACCGGACCACATGAAGGGCAGTAATTACAAATTACATTACAAACCCGACAGATGTAGCGGGATCTGGTGGGGAAAAGGTACTGGAATAAAAATTTGACTAAACTTTGGGATAAATTAATCTGCGGCTTGGAGAACAGAAGCACAGTTCTGATTATGTAGGCTCCAGCCAGGATTTAAGTTTTGTGTCATGATTGTTTTCATATTTCTTTGACGTCTATTGATTTGGAGGCAGCTGCAAGCCTTTGTCACAGGAGAGAAGAGCAGTCACAATATATTAGCTTGATGGCATAACTCGAACTGGAGAGGCGAGGGGAGCCGGAGTAACGGGGGCGCACGTGACCCCGCCCGGGGCCTCCTGGCCCAACCCTTACATTAACTTGTTCTAACAGGAATAATGGAGTATTACTACTAACGCTTGGTCAGGAGGTGCGTTTCTGCCTAGGACGCGGGCGGCAAGAGTGGCGCAGCCCGGGAGCGGGCAGGCCACGGTGTCTCCGCGCCCCTCCTTTCCGGCCGGCCGCAGCCCCGCGCTTCAGACCCCGCTTGTGAACTCCCAGCTCCGCGCCCACGTCGAGGGGCGCCGCGATGGGACAAGCTCCACGGCTCCCGGGTTAGGCCCGCAGGCGCCAGGCCAGATCCCCACCTCGGCCTCTCTTGGGGGCCTCCTGCAGGCGGGGTCAGGGCAGGAGGACCCTGGGCCGGGAAGACGACAGCTAGGCGGGAGCCCGGCCTGACCTGGCTTGCGCCGCCGCCCGGCCTCCGCCGGTTCGGCGAACCCAGGAGCGTGACGCAGATTGTGAAGGCAGAAGAGAGGGAGTTGGGTCATTTCCTTCGCTACTCATCGACCCCTCTCTCGCCTGCTCCACGCTCCACTCGCACCCCATCCTTGCAGCCGGCCAGCCTCGAACTCGCTTCCAAGTCAGGTTCTGACTCACTTTGAATCAGTGGCTGCACTTGATGGGGAAAAATATACATGCCCATCACTCACCCACCTATTTACAGCTCCGGTGCAGTGCCCAGGGTGGGGAACACACACGGACAATTAAACACGCCCACTTACGGCTTTCGAATCACCCAGTTGCTTTCACAAATTGATACAACCCTAATTTTGACGAAAAATTTACCAGTGCACCTTGCCAGAGAAGAATGTTCACTGAAAAGGTGTGTTATCCACGCCTGATTTAAACGAAGAGAACAGGACTGTCGTTGGAGAAGACCCAGCGGCCTGACACTTTTTCTCGCTGCGGGGGAAGGAAAGTTTTTCTTTTGATTCGTCGTCTCACTTTGTTTCTCTTTTCTTTGGCGTTACAGTTTCCGAGAGGAATGTAAATATTTTGACTAGACCTCTGCAGGGGCCTTTTAAACACCAGGCATAATCATCTGTGGAATACTGTAGTTAATAGTTTCAAAACTTGGGTGAAAGAGCCTCGCTTGCCCCAGAAACCCATGGAAAGAGCGGCGACTGCTTGACTTCCTATTTGTATAATGAAATACTCCCCAGAGTTTGTCCAAATTTTAAGGACGTTTCCTATCGCTGCCACTTTCCAGTTAGTTGCAGGGAAGAAAAATCCCTACAGGGTTGTAGCTAGATCAAATGTCACCTTGCTTCACCCTTACCTCTCTTGCCTTTGCTCCTGTGGGTCATGTGCAGGAAGTGTGCAAAAATAGAAGTAATTTTTGAAAACATTAAAGACCTGTTTAACTCTTCTGTGGGAATTTCTTTCTTTTCCTAGTTTAGTGTTTGATACAAAACAGAAAAGTTGAAACAGAATGCAAAGTTCAGAGAAACTCAAATGAGGAAAATAATGCTAGGAAATCTCCCTAGCTTCTGTATATAATACAAATAATGTAGTGAGTGTCTTTTCATTCAAAATGAAACAAAAATTGCCAAGAGGCATAACACACCGTGTGTTTTTCACATGATATGTTTTCACATGTGTTTTTCAAAAAATATATTCCAAACACTCTCCAGTGTCAACGTACCTATGATTTTATAGCCTGAAAATATTTTAAAATACAGATATGGTATAAAAACATAGACTTCAACTCTGTTTTTGTTAAAGTTCTTATCTTATTCTTCATTCTTAAATATCTGCACTGTTAATGTCGGTCGTGGCCATTGTAGGGCCTGGATGCTCTAGGAAGACAACCAATGTGTTTATTTCTCTTTCTTACTCTCTTACAGTTTGATGAATATTTTATATAAAACATTTTGGGCAACCTTAAGTCCTTTTAAAAAAAAATCAAATACTCTATATTTGTAACAAATAAAACTGAAAATTTTTGTTTTGTTTATAGTTACTTTAATGAAATAAGACATACTGCTGAGAACTTAATGTCTTACACAATGCTGAGAAAAATACTTGAAAGCAGAAAAAAAGATAATGCTATTGGAACTGCCTGTAATACTGCTTGTGGTCCTCCTTTTTTCTGTGTGTTTAAGGAGTCTGAGTTTTTCAGTGAACAGTATTCTGCTATTTCATTCTGTATTGCCATAAGAATACTAGCCTGTACTGCTTGCCTTGCTGTGTTCTCACAGCTTATGTGTGCACTATGAATTTCAATAAATATAGATTACTGCTTAAAAGAGGAAAGAATGGTTACTTTATGTCTCATTGTTCTTTCTTTACAATCTGCTCCAAAGTCTTTTTTTTTTATATATATAACAAATACCATTGCAGCTATTTCTCCTCAATTTCATGATGAAAGTAAATGGCAAATGCCATTCAATTTAGTGGAACTCAAAGAGAATATAAAGATTTTGTTCCATGCCTCCCTGAAATCTATTTTTGGACTTGAAAACAGAATTGGGCTGGAGGCAACATCAGTACACATCTCTGACTCCATATGAGGTTACTTGAAGCAGGTGGCTTTGGAGTTCGTTTTGGAAACAGAAGACATACATGGAAGTATGTGTTCCTTAGAAACTCACAAGCTAAGGTGGACTACAGGACGAATTAAAAAAATACCCTAGGCTCTCACCTGCCTCTGAGTTGCAGGCAAAGAAGAGTTTCCTCTCATCTTGCCTACATTACTTTTTGTGTGTGTGTTTGGCTGCTGAACCAGAGAGCAGCCTGCAGCATCTTGCCTCTGGGGACTTACTGTGGCTTTGCCACATTCCCTGGAGAAGTTCAGAATCCTGGAATCGATGGAGGGATTAAAGAGCCACAGGCATCATCTCCCCTCTAATCCATCTGGGGCTGATGTAGTATTGATAACAACCTTTCTGTTGCTTGACAGTTTCAGACCATTCAAATGAGAACAAATAATAGGAGTCTGGTAGTGGAGGTGGGGATAAAGTAGAGGCGATTGATATAGTCTTGGGGATTGAAAGGATTGGTTTCTATTCCAAAACCATGGACCCAAATATGAAATTAAACACTTCCCACTCATTTCTTTCACAGCAATGCCTCCTCTTTTGAATATTGCTGTGCATTCGGATTGGGGCATTGACACATTCATTTACCAAGAAATCTTCCACTGTTGCCAGGACAAGACAGTACTCAGCTGATTGAATTTTGTAGCTTCAGTTTGCTTGCCTCTCCCTGCTTTAAGCTACTATATTAGGTAATCAAGAAGCCCATTTCCGTTAGATAATAAGAAACAGGGATAAGATAGATATAATACTAATTAAACAAAGACTCATATCCCATTTTAAAAAACTCCCTGATAAGCACAGCCACAATCACATCAGTAGGTCAAGCAAAATCTGAAGATAAAATCAATGTCAGTTTTCTGTCTTGGTGACAGGCAGAGACCCACCAGAATCATATCCAATAGACTCTTTATCTCACTGTTGTCAGTGAATTCAGTTATGTTGTAGATCCTATCATGCCCCCAGCTCCATGGTGATGTTTATAGCATCCCTCACTTTGAAACAGACTCGCACAGAGCAACAACACGCTAATAATTACAACTGTCAGACAACTGAGTGGTCTGCTTTATGAAGTGAGGTGTGTGGAGACACTGGGAATGTTCAAATGGAATCTGGGTTGCAGCGAAGGTTAAATCTTCATGAATAATGGTTGGGAAAATTGACCTATTTCCCAAACTCCTGTTCAGGACTAGATATGTCAGGATCCTTCAATGAACATTTCGTTATCTACTGGTTAATACAGTAAGTAGTTTTAATATGATTACTTTTTGAATACGCTTATGTATTCATGTGGTTCTGAAATCTAAAGGTTCAAAAAAATGTGAAAATCCTCCCTCTTATCCTGTCACCTAGCCACCCAGTTTTTAGCTGTTGGAAGGAACTAATATTAACCAGTTTCTTGTGTATGTTGTTGTTGTTTAGTCACTAAGTTGTGTCCAACTCTTTTGCGACCCCATGGACTGTAGCTGCCAGGATCCTCTGTCCATGGGATTACCCAGGCAAGAACACTGGAGTGGGTTGCCATTTCCTTCTCTAGGGGAATCTTCTCCACCCAGGAACTGACCCTGCATCTCCCGCATTGGCAGGCAGATTCTTTACCTCTGAGCCACCAAGGAAGCCCTTCTTGTCTAAAGTGTTGGAGAAGACTCTTGAGAGTCCCTTGGACTGCAAGGAGATCCAACCAGTCCATTCTGAAGGAGATCAACCCTGGGATTTCTTTGGAAGGAATGATGCTAAAGCTGAAACNTTGGGGACTTACTGTGGCTTTGCCACATTCCCTGGAGAAGTTCAGAATCCTGGAATCGATGGAGGGATTAAAGAGCCACAGGCATCATCTCCCCTCTAATCCATCTGGGGCTGATGTAGTATTGATAACAACCTTTCTGTTGCTTGACAGTTTCAGACCATTCAAATGAGAACAAATAATAGGAGTCTGGTAGTGGAGGTGGGGATAAAGTAGAGGCGATTGATATAGTCTTGGGGATTGAAAGGATTGGTTTCTATTCCAAAACCATGGACCCAAATATGAAATTAAACACTTCCCACTCATTTCTTTCACAGCAATGCCTCCTCTTTTGAATATTGCTGTGCATTCGGATTGGGGCATTGACACATTCATTTACCAAGAAATCTTCCACTGTTGCCAGGACAAGACAGTACTCAGCTGATTGAATTTTGTAGCTTCAGTTTGCTTGCCTCTCCCTGCTTTAAGCTACTATATTAGGTAATCAAGAAGCCCATTTCCGTTAGATAATAAGAAACAGGGATAAGATAGATATAATACTAATTAAACAAAGACTCATATCCCATTTTAAAAAACTCCCTGTTAAGCACAGCCACAATCACATCAGTAGGTCAAGCAAAATCTGAAGATAAAATCAATGTCAGTTTTCTGTCTTGGTGACAGGCAGAGACCCACCAGAATCATATCCAATAGACTCTTTATCTCACTGTTGTCAGTGAATTCAGTTATGTTGTAGATCCTATCATGCCCCCAGCTCCATGGTGATGTTTATAGCATCCCTCACTTTGAAACAGACTCGCACAGAGCAACAACACGCTAATAATTACAACTGTCAGACAACTGAGTGGTCTGCTTTATGAAGTGAGGTGTGTGGAGACACTGGGAATGTTCAAATGGAATCTGGGTTGCAGCGAAGGTTAAATCTTCATGAATAATGGTTGGGAAAATTGACCTATTTCCCAAACTCCTGTTCAGGACTAGATATGTCAGGATCCTTCAATGAACATTTCGTTATCTACTGGTTAATACAGTAAGTAGTTTTAATATGATTACTTTTTGAATACGCTTATGTATTCATGTGGTTCTGAAATCTAAAGGTTCAAAAAAATGTGAAAATCCTCCCTCTTATCCTGTCACCTAGCCACCCAGTTTTTAGCTGTTGGAAGGAACTAATATTAACCAGTTTCTTGTGTATGTTGTTGTTGTTTAGTCACTAAGTTGTGTCCAACTCTTTTGCGACCCCATGGACTGTAGCTGCCAGGATCCTCTGTCCATGGGATTACCCAGGCAAGAACACTGGAGTGGGTTGCCATTTCCTTCTCTAGGGGAATCTTCTCCACCCAGGAACTGACCCTGCATCTCCCGCATTGGCAGGCAGATTCTTTACCTCTGAGCCACCAAGGAAGCCCTTCTTGTCTAAAGTGTTGGAGAAGACTCTTGAGAGTCCCTTGGACTGCAAGGAGATCCAACCAGTCCATTCTGAAGGAGATCAACCCTGGGATTTCTTTGGAAGGAATGATGCTAAAGCTGAAACTCCAGTACTTTGGCCACCTCATGTGAAGAGTCGACTCACTGGAAAAGACTCTGATGCTGGGAGGGATTGGGGGCAGGAGAAGAAGGGGACGACCAAGGATGAGATGGCTGGATGGCATCACTGACTCGATGGACTCGAGTCTGAGTGAACCAGGGAGTTGGTGATGGACAGGGAGGCCTGACGTGCTGTGATTCATGGGGTTGCAAAGAGTCGGACACGACTGAGCGACTGAACTGAACTAAACTGAAAAATACAGAATCTCAGGGTCTGCTTAATGAGACTCTTTGGAAAGAAGGGCCTTCCCGCCATCTGGGTTTTTCTGTTTGTTTAATTTTTCGGCACCAGCTCGGCTTGTGGGATCTTGGTTCCTGGACCAGGGATTGAACCCAGGCTCCAGGCAATGCAAGCATAAAGTCCTGACCACTGAACTGCCAGGGAATTCCCGTTACCATCTGTCTTTAAAACCCCTCTAGGTAATTCTGTTGTGTTGGGCACAATAGACTTACCTCACTGCTTTCAAACACTGATAGTTTATGGAAACCTCTAATATAATAGTATTCATTCCATATGTTTCCATAGTATGTGCAAAGTATTTTCAAAACCAGTCTATTTTTTTTATTCTCCTTTCAACTCTATGGTTTATATGATTATTCAGACATCTAGGGTCCTCTATCCCCTAGGCCATTGCCTTTGTTTACAAAACTCAGGGCTTTAGCTTTCTTCAGGTTCTGGCTCATGGGAAGTGAAAAATGGATGCAGGAAGCATGCCACGGTCTGTAGGTCTACAGTGGAAGTGACACACATCCCCTCTGGCATTTCATTGTCCAGAACTTAGTCACAATAAACTACAGGTAGAACAGGGAAATGTATCAACCCACATGCAAAGAAGGAGAGGATAATGGATTAGGTAGATAGCCAGCATATTTATAACAACATACGATGTAGTCAGGAAATGGTGATAATATCCAGGTAAGAGCTAAAGATGATTGCAGAGGAGAGTGTGAGAAGTGATTGGATTCTGGATATATTTAAAATTTGTTTCCCTAATAGATTGTACTGGGTTGTGAGAGAATGAGTCAAGGTTTTAGCCTGAGAAACAGAAATAATAGATTTGCAACTTATAGAGAAGAAGAAGACTGGGGCAGTGGCAGTGGGATGAGGATTATGGAGAAAAATGACTAACTTGGTAGTAGGTATATTGAGTGTGAGGTGTCTATTAGACATCCAAGTGAAAATATAATGTTAAGAGTTGGATTTATGACTCAACTGTTCCGGGAATCTGTCCAGGCTGGTAAAATTGGGAATAGTTAACAAAGAGATATGTTTTAAAATTCATTATTAATAATTAATGTTTGGCTGTTGTAGATCTCTGATGCCGTGCTCAGACTTTCTCCAGATGCGGTGAGCAGGGGCTGCTCTTTGCCGCGGTGTGCTGGTTTCCCATCAAGCTGGTGGAGCACAGGCTCCAGGCGCGCCGGCTTCAGTAGTCGCAGCCCGTGAGCTCAGTAGCTGTGTCGCCCAGGGCTTAGTTGCTCCAAGGCATGTGGGATCTTCCCAGACCGGGGATCAAACCTGTGTCCGCTACATTGGATTCTTATAGTCATCCTCTCTAGTCATCCCAAATTCTTCTGGCCCACCCTGCGTCTTCTCTTTCATTCACCTTCCAGACTTTCCAGTTACCTTCCCATTTCTCTCCTCCCTTGCTCCGATAAGAATCCGCCTGGATTCTTATCCACTGTACCACCAGGAAAGTCCCTGGGATAATTTTTTAAACTATGAGATTGAATGAAATTAGAGAGGGAGGCCAACCAGGCAGAGAAGTCTGAGGATCAAGCTCTGAGCTGTAACAGTGTTTAGAGTTCTGAGATTTGAGAAAAACATCAGCAAAAGAAATTGAGAAAATCAGCTTGGAAGGCAGGAGGAGAGCCCCAAAAGAGTCAAGGCAAAGTGGAGAACGCGCAAGAGAAAACTGACTGTAGAACTTACCAATGTGGAGCCTTGTCAATGGGACCTTGTCATGAACTCTTGAGTAACATGAATAGTGGGAATAAAATCTTGTTGGAGGAAGATCCCTGCACAGTGAGAGGAGAGACATTTGAGGCAGGACAGTACAAACAACTATTTCAATGATTTTTTGTTGTTGTTGCAAAAGGGAACAGGACAACGAGGCAGTAGATAGAGGTCAAGATCTATCTTTAGGGAGATCCCTGGTGGCCTAGTAGTTGGAATTTGGGGCTTTCACTTCCAGGGCCCAGGGTTAAGGAGAGACTAGTGTGAAAGTGTCAGAGAGAACAGGTCATAAGATATGAAGGGCATGGAGAGAAGCAGCTACCACCTGAAGAAGTGGCAGAGGAAGATTCAAGAGTCAGAAGAAGAAAATGGAAAGAGGATGGAGGTGATTGTGCTGAGCCAGATTTGAGGGTACAGCGGAAGGCGATGGGGCAGGTAAGCACAAGGACTCAATTGCATGGGATCCTGAACCGCCCAGGTGGCACAGTGGTAAAGAATCCGCCTGCAATGTAAAAGACGTGAGTTCAATCTCTGGGTTGGGAAGATTCCCTGCAGAAGGAAATGGTAACACACTCCAATATTCTTGTCTGGAAAATCCCATGGACAGAGGAGCCTGGAGCTCCCCTATAGTCCACAGGGTCTCAAAGAGTCAGACGCTACTGAACCTCTCATATCTTAGTCTCTCTGGGAATGCCAAGATTTTGTGACTTCTAATGAACTCCCTCCCTCCAGGAGGTTTCTTTCTTGCTTCTACAGGACCATCCTCTCTAGTCATCCCAAATTCTTCTGGCCCACCCTGCGTCTTCTCTTTCATTCACCTTCCAGGCTTTCCACTTACCTTCCCATTTCTCTCCTCCCTTGCTCCATCCATCCCTGGTTCTAAATATTTGCCTCCTTTATTGGTTTCTCCATCTCACCCATTCTCAAAATGTTGGTGTTTCCCAGGTCTTAATATTGGAACCTCCCTTCTCTAGTGATGTTTTTACCTTGAGTGAGTAGCTTCACCCATTCTCATACTGATTTATCACAGATGAATACTTCCAGCCCTCATCATCTTCTTCCTTCCTCTCCTCTTTCCTCTCTTGCCTATTCCTTTTGTTCTCCTTTCTTACTTAGAACATGGAGCGTAAAATAGCAGCAAGAGAAAAGAAAGAAATGACAAGTGGCTCCTTCAGCTGTCAGCACTTGGTGGACACAGGGAGTATTGTTCCCAAGAGGACTCTGAGGAAGAGGTCTTACTGCCTCCTCCCTTGCACCTGTGTTTCTATATATTCATGTTCTCCTCACACTGCCAGAACTGGAAGAGGGAGAGCAACACTTTCTTAGGAATGAACATCAATGGCCAAGTTTGGTCTAGTCCATTCAGAACTTACTAGACAACCTCCTCTACACACAGCCATGGGAAGAAGCTTCAGGAAGCTGCACAAAAGGTGCAGAGAGTACACTCTTACCTTTCAAGAAGATTGAGGAGGAAGGCAGCTTCCAGAAACCACTGATGGGAACGTACAATGCTGCCCAAACAGCGCCATCATCACCACCAATTCCCACCATCATCACTCCCTGACTTAAAGTGCCACGTTCCAGCCGGTTGTTGAGTTATCAAAGGTTACCCATAACTCCCAATGGGGAGAGAGTTTTTGTCTTATGAGCTTATTAATCTTAGTTTATATAGATTATAATTACTGAATGGTAGACTTACAAGACTGAGAAGGAAATTGCAACCCACTCCAGTATTGTTGCCTGGAAAATCCCATGGACAGAGGAGCCCGGTGGGCTGCAGTCCATGAGGTCGCAAAGAGTCAAACACAACTGATTGGCTAACACACACACACACAGAGATTTACAAGAGGGGCTTCCCAGGAGGCACTAGTAGTAAAGAACCTGCCTGTCAAGGCAGGAAACATAAGAACTGTGGGTTTGATCCCTGGGTCAGGAAGATCCCCTGGAAGAGGGCAGGGCAACCCACTCTAGTACTCTAGCCTGGAGAATCCCGTGAACAGAGGAGCCTGGAAGGCTACAATCTGTAGGCTCGCAGAATTGGACACGACGGAAGCGACTTAGCACACAGCCATCCAGACTTACAAGGGACTTCCAGAGCATCTTTAAGAAAACATATTGTTCAAATAGATACAATGTCATTTCAGCGTTATTTTCCCCACCAAGTCGCACTAATTTTTCTCAAGGCCACCCAGAGAGCAGAGAAGAGGACTGGCTGCAGGGCCTTATAACCCCACATGCCTCCCACTTTCCCCCACCATTGGCTGCTTCCCTAAATCGAGGACACTGTAGGAATCAATCAGATTCATTGAGAAATTTGTTTGTGGCCCAGTGGCTAGATAGGGCTGGAGATCCAGTTTCCCGAGGCAACGCCCTCTGCCTTCTGGCCCAAGTACTTCCATCCTCATCTTACAGTCCACTCAGCCCTCCACTGTGAGCCCAGCCCCACACCAGCCTTGGGGACTGATGAGGTTCAGAGACAGAGGCAGCAGGATGTACAGGGATCAGGGGTTCAAAGTCAGTGGTGATCCTGCTCTGAGCTCAAATCTAGAGTCAGTAACAAGTGGCCACTTAGTTCGCCACACTGTGACCAAGCCCCTGCCTTGAACCTCATCATAAGATCATTGGAGCCTGAGACTCTCCCTTGGTTTCTGCCCAATACTCATATCCTCAGGGCTGGGGGCAGCTAAGGGGACAGAGTTGGCGTCACCTTGAACAAAACATCAACACGAAATATACTAAGTGGACAGTCTGTTTGGGCACCTTTTAAAAATGTATCATTTAACAAATGAACTTACAAAAGAGAAAGAGACTCACAGACTTAGAGAAGGAATTTATGGCTGCCAGTAGGAAGGATGGGGGAAGGGATAGTTAGGGAGTTTGGGACTGAAGTGTACACACTGCTATATTTAAAGTAGATAACCAGCAAGGACCTATTGTATAACACAGGGAACTCTGCTCAATGTTATGGGGCAGCCTGGATGGGAGAGGAGTTTGAAGGGGAATGGATTCATCTGTGTGTATGGCTGCGTCCCTTCACTGTTCGCCTGAAACTATCACAACATTGTTTGCTAATG
Organism: Neotragus moschatus; assembly: GCA_006410615.1. NCBI lineage: Eukaryota > Metazoa > Chordata > Mammalia > Artiodactyla > Bovidae > Neotragus > Neotragus moschatus. The sequence continues at coordinate 4,322,085 of SJYA01002280.1, read as the reverse complement.
GGCTGTATAACTCAGTAAAAAATAAAAAATTTTAATAAAAAGTATGTCATTTAAGAAATAACAGTAAACTTCATAAGCAAAAATTTCTAATTTAAACAATACAGAAGTTTATAAAAATTAGAAGTGAGTTTCTTCTTCTGTTTCAATCCTAACCACATCTCTAAAAAAGAGAATTCTTGAGAATTTCCTGGCAGTCCAATGGTTAGGATTCCACACTCTCACTGCCAAGGGCCCAGGTTCAATCCTTGGTCAGGGAACTAAGATCCCACAAACCATTTGGCATGGCCAAAAAAAAAAAAAAGAATTCTTATTAACAGTTTAATCATCCTTGGGGGAAAAAAGTGAAAAAAGTGCTCAGTTGTGTCCAGCTCTTTGTGACCCCATGGACTGTAGCCTACCAGGTTCCTCTGTCCATGGAATTATCTAGGCAAGAATACTGGGAGTAGCTATGCCCTTCTCCAGGGGAATCTTTCCTACCCAGGGATCAAACCCAGGTCTCCTGCATTGAGGCAGATTCCTTACCATCTGAGCCACCAGGGAAACTTAATAATCCTTAGTAACTATTTCAAATTCTTTTCAACACTAGCTAGACGTTCACACACACATATATCTATGCTAATTTCCAGAGATAAAGGCTTCTTTTATTTTCCTCCAAAGGGATTCATTTAATAGGGATATCTTTCCAAGTCATTGCCATGATAGTAGTTCATTTTTAATGGCCACACAATATTCCACAATGCTATTTAAATGGTCCTGTAATGATGGGCCTTTAGGTTGGTTGGAACTTTTTCCATTATAAGCAATGCTGCAGTGTGCTTCCCTGTATAAATATTCTTGTGCTCGAAGTTTGGAAGTTAGACTCGTAGAAACAAAGTTGCTACTGCATGTGCACTGTAAAATCTGACAGACACTGCCAAATTGTCCTTCTCACCAAATCATGTACCAACCTCCACTCCCACCGGCAGTGCATGAGTATGTCCCTTTCTACACACCCTATCTAGTAATTTGCTTCCTTCTGGAGGTCTGCAAGGAAGCAATCTGTCAGACAGCCAAAGAGGCAAATGAGAATCTGTGTACAATGAATACACCTGACACCTTGTTGAATCCCAGAGCTCGTTCTGCTGATTGGGCTGCCTAAGGGGGGTCCCCTCTCTCTCTTGGCTCCATGGGGAGCCTAGACAAGGAATGGTTGATGAGGGGCACTGGGGCACTCTCCTTTGCTTTGATTTAAAGTCTGCTCCTCAGTCCACTGCTATTCAGAGATGACATGCTCTGATGGCCGATAATATGCTCTATTTGTATTCTAGCTGGGTATAGTATTAGAGCCAAGTGTTTATTCATTTCCATCAGGCAAAGTCTGCAGGCACTGGGTGCTCACCTTGATCTTTAATTGTACTCACAAAATCAAAGTCCCACTATCATCTCAAAGGCTCACTCAGAATCCCAACTTTAGAAGGTCTATTGGCCTTCATTCCGAGTGTGTAGGACAGGTAGATGTCTGGGTTACAGGGCTCCCTTCCCATTGCCTTCTCCACTGATTTAAAATAAAGTGCAAAGGAAGAGAAAGCCGTGCTCGCTGAAGCTCAGCACTGTTAAAGCCAATGATTTGCATTAACATTGATGCCCACTTTTGTTTTTAAGACCACTTAATAGACTTCATTTCTTAAACCAAAACCACAGATTAATCTCTCCAGACTGAGTCTTTGGAAGAGAATGCTCACAGATTTATTCAGAGGACTTCAAGCATTAAAAATAATGTGCAGTTCATTTTAATGGGTAATAAGAAGCCCCAAGAAAAATGAATCTTTCCACACATGCAGTAGATGCTTTCCAAAGGAGATTAATTTACTCCTTTACATTATTAAAGAGAAGAACCTTTTGGGTTTCGTGAAATTGACATGGTTACTAATGGTATTTACTATTATGGTAAATAATCAAATAATGCAAAAACATACAATGAACAAAGTTTTAAAAATAACCTATGAAATCATAAGAGAATCACGTTTACACTTTAATGAAGTACATTGCTAGAAACAGTCTGATTTTATATGGCCTATGTTCTTGTAAATTGCTTTTTTCCACTCAAAAGTATTAATTGCCATTTTCTTGTGTTTATTATTTGGACACTGAGAAACATTTTATCCTATGGCTTCATCACTATTTATCCAGTCAGTTCTGTAATGATTCCATAGCACATTTTGAATATTTATTTCCTCACTGGGTAGCAGACGTTGACTATGAAACATTAATATTTATCTTTGCTGACATGATAGGTGGCATGGCACAGACTTTAATTTGCTTAATTTTAAAAAGTTGAAGTTGAAATTGGCAAAAACATTATATGTTTCAGGTGTACAACATTATAATTTGATATTTGTATACATTTCAAAATGATCACCAGCAAAAGTCTAGTTATCACCCACCCATCACCATACAATTGTCCTCCTTCACCCACTGCGTCCCTCCATCAACTCCTTTCCTCTCTGTTAACCACCAATCTGTCCTCTGTGCCAGGGAGCTAGTTTTAGTTCTGCTTGCTTAGTTTTTTAGATTCCACATATAAATAAAATCATAAGGCATCTGTCTTTCTCCATCTGACTTATTGCACTTAGCATGGAACTCTCAGGGGTCATCTCTGTTGTCACAAATGGCAAGATTTTCTTCTTCGTCATGGCTCTGTAGTGTAGTATACCTTCACCCATCAGTGGACACTTAGGTTGTTCCCACATCTGGGCTGTGGTAAACAATGCTGCAATGAACATAGGGGCGCATATATTGTTTCAAATTAGTGTTTTCATATTCTTTGGGTAAATACCCAGAAGTGGAATAGCTGGATCATATGGTAGCTCTTTTTTCAATTTTTCTGAGGAATCTCCATACTGGTATACATAGTGGTTGTATAAATTTACATTCCCACCAACAGTTGTTGAAGGCTTCCCTTTCTCCATATCCTCTCCAGCACTTGTTATTTCTTGTCTTTTTGATAATAGCCATTCTAACAGGTGTGAGATGATATCTTACTGTGATTTTGATTTGCATTTCCCTGATGATCACCGATGTTGAACATCTTTCCATGTGCCTGTTGGCTATCTGAATATCTTCTTTGGAAAAATACCTGTGCAGATCCTCTGCCCATTTTTAAATCAGGTTATTTATGTTATTTTGTTGTTGAGTTGAATTTGCATTTCCTTATCAGTGAAGTTTGACAGTTTTTCATACATATAATGATCAATTTGTATTCTGTGTTCATCAAAACATATAGAATATTTATTTATCAAGAATAGTAACCATGTCACGTTTTGTATATGTTTCTCATTAGTTTTATAATTTTGCTTTTATTTTAATTAATTATATATTTGCATTCCCCTTTAAAAGTGAAAAATGCACTTTAAAGGGGGAAATTATACATGTTTCATAATGTTACCAAAACTCTGACTGAAGGAAACAAGGGGTAAGTGGTACACTCCACTGAGGACGCAAAAGGATCCACGTGGCAGTTACTCTGCCAAAGCCTCTAAAGATATCTAACACTATTTGCTTATGCATTTTCCAAAAGTAAGGAAAGAAAAAACCCAGTTTCATTCCTTTTTTCAAAGTTTCATAAATTGCTCAGAGCACTTAAGACTAGGGTTGTTTGGAGGGAGAGTAGTTAGTGGTTATAGCACCAGGGTTATTGAAACTAAAACATAATTGAATGATCTCTCTTTTACTATCATTTGCTTTCTTTTTTTTTTCACTCAAAAGGCTTCATATCTAAAATCTATCTAAAGATCAAATGTGTGGTCCTTTGTATGAGGAATTGACCTAGATTTAGCTTTACTTGACAATAAGTGGTTAAAGACAAGGAACCAAGTCAGAAATAAAACAGCCTTTGAAAACACTATCCCAGATTTTGATGTGGGGGCTTTATAGTACTTAATGGATAGAGGTGTCTGCTTAGGAAATCTTTATTCAATTGGGCTCAAATTACTTTCAAAATTGTGGGGAAGATATGTTGCCTACTCAACAGAATACTCTGCTTTGAAGGATTTTAAGTCAAATTTCTAGAAATAAACAAATATCGTATAAATTTGGGGGGCATTTACTATGAGACAATGCTCATAGTGGTGGTTTACAAGAATATATAGATTATATATATCTTAAATCTTTTTTAAATGAAGTATAGTTGATTCGGACTTCCCTGGTGACTCAAATGGTAAAGAGTCCACCTGCAATGTGGGAGGCCTGGGTTCAATCCCTGAGTTAGGAAGATCCCCTGGGAGGACGGCATGGCAACCCACTCCAGTATTCTTTCCTGGAGAATCCCCATGGACAGAGGAGCCTAGAGGGCTACAGTTCATGGGGTCGCAAAGAGCCGGACACGAATGAGCAACTAAGCACAGCACAGCATAGTTGATTTACAATGTTGTGTTATTTTCTGGTGTTCAGCAAGGTGATTCAGATACACATACATACACATATATACGTGTGTGTGTGTGCGTGTGTATGGGTTGCTGTGTGTGCTGAGTTGCTTCATTGTCTCCAACTCTGGACGACCTTATGGACTGTAGCCCTCCAGCTCTTCTATCCATGGGATTTTCCAGGCAAGAATATTAAAGTGGGTTGCCATGCCCTCCTCCAGGGAAACTTCCCAACCAAGGGATCAAACCTGAGTCTCCTACATTGCAGGTGGATTCTTTACCATTGAGCCACAAGAGAAGTTATGTATATATATACATTTGTATATATGTATACATACACACAAACACACACATGTTGTCTTCTTTACCCATTCATTTGTTTATAGATACTTGCATCTTGGCTGTTATAGAGCTGCTATGAACATTGAGGTGCCTGTGTCTTTTCTAATCAGAGTTTTCTTCTTTTCTGCATTATACCTAGAAGTGGGATTTCTGGATCATATGGTATGAGATATATATATATATCTTTATATCTATGCTGCTGCTGCTGCTAAGTCGCTTTAGTCGTGTCCGACTCTGTGCAACCACATAGACAGCCTCCTATCAGGCTCCTGTGTCCCTGGGATTCTCCAGGCAAGAACACTGGAGCGGGTTGTCATTTCCTTCTCCAATGCATGAAAGTGAAAAGTGAAGGGGAGTTGCTCAGTTGTGTCCGACTCTTAGCGACCTCATGGACTGCAGCCTACCAGGCTCGTCCGTCCATGGGATTTTCCAGGCAAGAGCACTGGAGTGGGGTGCCATTGCCTTCTCCGCTTTATATTTATATCTATGCTTAATTTGTTTGATATAGTCTGCTTCCTTCTGAAATTGTTACTATATTCCAAACTTAAAAGAATTCATGAAATTGAATTTTCTCTGCTTTCCTCCCGAAATTGTCTTCTTCCTCCCCTTGCCCCAGACTTGAAAGAGCAAACTGAGGAAACTGAAATTTGAGTGGTCTAGGAGTTTCATGTCAGGAGAGGTAAGATCCTCTGTGTAAATACCTCAACCTTTTCTCAAGAAGAAGCAGGAGAATATAAGGCATGAGAGTCAGTGAAAGGGACTCTTCCTTCTGTCAATATCAAAGCAAGACTGTGCTCTTAATTCTTAATCTTACTGATAAGAAAAAAAGCTAGTTTAAAAAAATCACATTTTTTTAAATAAGTAATTCATGCACATGGTAGAAAATTTGCCATGTACCAAATGATGTACACTGAAAGATTAGTCTCCTCTCCTTACTGTACCACCCAGTTCCCCTACCAAGAGACAACCATCATTTTGTGTATCTATCTGGAGATTTTCTATACAATTTCCATGCAATTGCACAGACACATACACATATCCTCTCTGCACTACTTCCCCACAGAAGTGAAAACATACCATCTTACTTCTTCACTGAACGCCGTATCTTGAAGACGCATTATTCAATGCACTGTATTGATGTACCACGTGTATTTAATCAGTTAAAAACAGTCTTTTGCCATTACAAACCAAAGTAGCAATGAATGTTCTTAAATATACATCATTTTGCACAAGTGTGTACACTTGTTGGGCAAATTATCAAGAAATAGAATTGCTAGGTCACAGGGCTCATGAATTTTTAAAGTTTGAAGTATAATCAGTGTGTGATTAAGAACTACTTAGTAATTCTTGTTTAATAAGATCATCCTGAAGGGACCTCAAAGTTGCTTTGTGCAAGTTTCTCAATTAGGTGCAGACTACAAAACTCTGGAAAATATGAAAAAGGTTTAAGTAGGGCCCACCTGAGCTTCCCAAGTGGCTCAGTGGAAAATAATCTGCCTACAATTGCAGGAGAGGCAGATTCAATCCCTGGGTTGGAAGGTCTCCTGGAGAAGGAAATGGCAACCCACTCCAGTATACCTCCCTGGCAAATCCCGTGGACAGAGGAGCCTGGCAGGCTACAGTTCATGGGGTTGCAAAAGAGTCAGACATGATGTAGTGACTAAACAAGGCCTACCTGACCAAAGCAATGTCAAGGTAGACCCACTGCTGCTGCTACTGCTGCTAAGTCGCTTCAGTCGTGTCCAACTCTGTGCAACCCCATAGACAGCAGCCTACCAGGCTCCCCTGTCCCTGAGATTCTTCAGGCAAGAACACTGGAGTGGGTTGCCATTTCCTTCTCCAGTCATGAAAGTGAAAAGTGAAAGTGAAGTTGCGTCCAACTCCTAGCGACCCCATGGACTGCAGCCTACCAGGCTTCTCCGTCCATGGGATTTTCCAAGCAAGAGTACTGGAGTGGGGTGCCATTGCCTTCTCCGAGGTAGACCCACAGAGCCCTGCAAATCCTGATGGGCAATAGTCAGTGACCTTGGGGCTTATAGGGGCTGCTAAAGCTGTATACTGTAGGTGGTGCTGCCCGTGATTAATTAAGCTGACTCAGACAATGTTTTAGATGTTAGACCATTTTTGATCTGCCGCCATTTTCATTTCATTAGCCACTCAACAAATATTAAGTTTATTTTTTGGTATCTTGAGGGAAATTCCTTAGGGAACTGGAGAAGGTTTTACAGTGAAGATTTTGGATTTTGGAGCCTGGGAAGCAGAAAAAGAGGATCGAGGGTCAGGAAAGAGGACAGGAACATCACAAATTGAGGGTATCAGAGACCCCCAGGAATGAGACTGTGTAGAAGATAAAAGTGTGAATCAAAGGACTGATGTCTCTTTTCTGTGAATTTTCATGAACTGAAGCAGATGCCCCAGGTTCCCTGCATGAAACAGAAAACTGTAATGCAACAAAAATGATGAATCAGGGCAGCATTGGCTCCCGTCTCTGCCCGAAGTACATGCATCTGGATCAGGGTTTTCACCTCACAACAGAAGCTGACGAGGATTGAAATACTGGCCCATTTGGGGATTTGGTACTGAAAACTTCAGTCCAACATGGTGGTCAGTATCTGCTCTGCCAGCATAGAGTTAAAAGTGGCCCTGAAGTTCATTATTTTAAATGGTTGCTAAGGGGATGATTATAGGGATTTTGCCACACTTGGAGCAGTCATCCCAGAGTGCTGGGATAAATATATAGTGAAGGAAAATGTGCTTCCTTTTAAAATTATAGATATGGTATAACAATGTTAGAGAGTTCAGCCACAGAGGGGGAAACCCCACCCTAACAAAACAGCTCTGAATATTTATACAGGTCTTCCAACTCCGTGACCATGTGCCTTCATATTTTCACACAGTTGCAGTCACAAGCTTTTCTCATTTTACATCTCAGCTTTGCTAATTATTGTTTAGAATGGTTGCATACTAGTCCCTGGAGTGGTTGTACTGTAATTTGCCTATTTAGCCCCCCATTTTCAAACATTTCAGGTTGCTTTCCAATTTCTTTCTCTTAGGGAAAAGCAAGCTTTAAATCTTATGGTCTGAAAAGAGTTTTCTGTCTGTATTTTAGTTTCTTCTCAGTAAGTGATCCTGCCAACTGACTTCCCTGTGTCAGCAGAGAAATATATTTCTCTATTCTACTGGTATTTGAAGGGATAATGAGTTAGCAAAGCACTTAGCACAGTGCTGGGGAAATAATGAGTGCTATAGAAATGTGAACTCTGATGATCATGAGTCAGTGTCTTTCAGAAAAGATATCAGAAAAAGAGCTGCAAATAAAAAAATTGTTGGGAAGATATTGGATTGCCTACAGAGAATTAGGATCAGTGAATGGGGAGGAGCCAATGGGAGGCTAGCGACAGAATCAGGGCCCATGTCATGCCAAAGTTTGCCAGCACTTCATCCCCAGGAAGAGTTCTAGATAGCCCTTGTGCTTTTGCTTCATCTACTTAAGATTCAAAGATCTGGATGGAGAGACCCAGATGGCTGAGTCTAAGTCATGGGCATCTGTAGCAGAAGGTAGGGCCCCGGCTTCTACCAAAGGTCTGACAATGAAGAGAATGCTCCCAAATGGAAGGCCGTCTGAGTGCAAGGTAGCCAACTGGCAAATATCTTTCCCTGCTCACCCACAATATGGCTCCGTCAATAAAGGAGATGGCAACACGACTCGTTGCTGGAAGAGAGATGGGGCTGGGGTGAAAAATGGTATGTTTCTTATGCAAAGTCACTAATAATTAGGAATTTTAAATCATTCTCAAACATGAACAATACTGACTTAGGAAGCTAGGAAATAGACAAATTAAGAGAAATAAATTGCAATAGAATTACATAATTCACTTAAAACACTCTGGTGATTGACCCATTGCTTTAGGATGAAGTCCAAAATCCTTTCCCTGACCCATAAGACCTTGAATGATCAACCCCTGCCTTCGTGTAGCTAGATCCCTCTCTCTACCTTTTAACTCCACTTCTTGGCTTTCTTTTTGAGCCCTCATTTCTGGCTTGTCACGCTGCTCCTTCTGCCTGGAAGGATCCCCTTTCGGTCCAAACAGCTCCCACGCCATCTAACACTATGCTTCTAATCTCAGCCGAACCATCCTCTGCTCTAGGCAAGCCTTCCCTAACCCTCAGAATAGGATGGGATCCTGTTACATGCACCCACGGCAGCCTGTCCTTTGATTCACTTATTGTACTTGTTATACCTGTTAGGCTGTAAGTTCTGGGAGTGTGCAAACCTCATTCATTAGGCACTGTTTCTCCAGTCCCTAAGCTTACAAGGTGGTGCTCGCGGTAAAGAACCCGCCTGCCGAGGCAGGAGATGAGGATTAGATCCCTGGATCAGGAAGATCCCCTGGAGGAGGGCATGGCAACCCACTCCAGTGTTCTTGCCTGAAGAGTCAGAGGAGCCTGGCGGGCTACAGTTCATAGGGTCACGAAGAGTCGAACACAAGTTAGCAGCTAAGCAAGCATGCAGCTAAAACAGTGAGCAACTGAGCCAGTACCTAAAACAGTGCAGAAAGCTGACAATAAATATCTGTAGAATGAATTGAATGAATGAATGGAAACGTTGTTTATGCTTTCTTTAAACATAGCCGTAAACATACAGACTATATAATTTTTTTTTACATTTTGAAGGAGTTTTAGATTTACAAAGATAGCGGAGAGTTCTTGTAAACCTTTTGACCAGCTTGCTCTAATGTTAACATCTGACATATCCATAGCACATTTATCGAAACTGAGAAATTACCATTGATGCAATACTAGTAAGTGAACTACAGACTTTATCAGATTTCACCAATTTTCCTTTTTTGGTTTCAGACTCCAATCCAGAATAACATCTTACATTTAATTAGTGTGTCTTCTTGGTATCAGTCTAGGATTTTCCCCCCTTTTTTCTCTTCTCTTTTATGACCTTGACACTTTTTTGCCAAATGCCCCTTAATTTGGTTTATCTGACATTTTATGATGATTTCTGGAGTTATGGATTTGGGGGAAGTATACCACAGAGGTGATGTACCTTTTTCACCTCATATTAGGGAGATACAAAATCTTGATATGTCTTATTACAAAAATGTTAACCTTGATCCCTTAGTTCAGTGGTGTCTCTGTAAAGTTACCATATGAAATTACAGTTTTTTCCTTCCCATTCAGGTAGTCATGTCATTAAGTTGAACTCATGTTCAAAGGGAGAGGAGTGAAGTTCTACCTCCCAGGGACAGAAGAATCAAATGATTTGTGGACACATGTTGAAGTCACAGTCATTTATTTGGGGGGAGATACTTTGAGTCTATGCTACTATTCAGTTTGGTTTTTAATTTCACACACTAATTTTAGCATTGCTCAGGGATCTTACCTGCCCTGTAGCAATTATTATTGTGGTGTTCTTGGATTCCTTTTTGTACAAAGAATGCAAATTCTTGTTCATAAACTCATTTGAAATTTAATTTTTTAATCAACTAAAGACATTGTTCCTGTGGCAAAGATTATTCATTTTGAAGGCATGAGTATTTTGAGTGTTATGTTTTCCCCTCCTTTTTAAGCCTTAATTTTGAAGTCAAACCACAATCCTTAATTTATAAGAAAAGGTCTCAGATTTAAGCCCAGATATTTCTTATGAAACTAAAGACAGGAGAGTTAAAAGAACCAGAAGCGGTGCTATCCACAAAATGGGATGATTAAATACTTTTAGGCAGACATTAATAAGACATAGAGAAGATTTTTAGCTATCAGTTTCATCAGGAAATGTTATAACTCCCAGAGTCTTAGATGCTGCTTAAAAGACAAAACCCTTATCCTTCACTTATATTCTCTCTGACAGCATGAAACACATTTCACAGTCAATTCTCTCAAGAGAGACAAAGATGGGGAGAGAATGGAGGAGCAGAAACTATATAAATGGTAAAGCTCCTTCAAAGAGGAGAGATTGGTATTATTATTATTATTCCAACCGCTCAATACAAAAAAAGCAAAAACTTGGCAACACAATATTGCCTTGTTTCTTGGAACAAAAGTGGGGAATAACTTTGTCTCCATCTGCTAGGGACACCGAAAACAGGCCGACTCTTTGCTGAGTGTGTAATCTCCATGGGAAGTGGAATAGAATGAGGTAGAAGCCACACCAGAAAGAATCCTGAGTCTGACGTTTTAAAAAGCAACAGGGGCTCTGGAAGAGCTTCAAAATCAAGAGAAGAAAACCACAATGTGGTCTGAAGACTGAATTGGTATTGTTAGATATTCAGGGGATGAGAAACAGGAAGATAGGAAGTGATTCAAAGGATCAGGAGAAAGGTTATTCTGTGACTAAAAACTTTTTCTCTAAAAAGAAATCTTTTCATAACAAATACCTCCTAACAGGATTGTGGAACCTTGACTCTTGACTCTGGGCTGCACCCTGCGTTCCAGATGACTTGTAAAGCAATGATTTATTGGTCCCGGAGCTAGTGAGCTTGGGAGCAGTTCAATAAGACAGTGTGGTCTGTGGATCCTGAATCATTATTCTACCTGGCAACCTTATGACAGCTGCTGAATCCTGGAGGGGGCCAGGAGGAAATGATGTTGATTTATAGAGGGGGTGGAATTGTTTGTCAATGAAAATATAATTGTGCTTCTTTCAGGCTCATACATCTAAAGGAAATCAGATTAGCCTGTACTGATAATTTAACATAGATGAAAATTTGGAAAAAGGAACATTGCTTTGCGTTTTCTTAAGAACTTGTACTTGTTAAATATTTCACCACGGTTCTATTAATATACTTTTTATAAGACCATTGGTGCAAACTTCTCCTTTGTAGTTAGTTTATAACCTTCTCTGAAATGTCAACAAATTAGTACCCTGTTGGTGAGTGTGATACAGGATGTATATATCATTTATCTTTAAAGGAATGGTTCTGTATTTCATAAATAACCATAATACCTCCCTCTATAAACATATGAGAGGTGACATACATCATTTCATTTGCTCTTTATAACAATAGCATGTGTACGCACATTTTGAAAGATAAGGAAATTGAGACTCAGAGGCTTTAAGTAACTTGGATAAAGTTAACCAGATAATAACAGAGCTGGTAGGCAAAGACTAGAATGTGGCCCCTTGCCCAGTCTTTCCACTGCGCTGGCTCCTCTGGGTAGAGTCTTGTGCCGCCAGCCTCCAATGACCCAATGAACAATAAAAGGAGTACATGCATTGCAAAGTTCAGCAGGATCAATCAAAAGCAATTTTATTTTCTCTACATTAAGCATCAAAAAATTAGAAGTCATCCAGGCTTGAATCTCAGATAGACCAGTAATAAGTTATGGTCTAATAGAGGCCTCTTAGGAAGATGCTCTCAGCTCTGGATGACAGACACACGAATAGTCAAACCCCATCATAAAATTATTCTGCCCAGGAGGACTGCAGATGGGGCTGTTTGGAGAAAGTAGCAACGATGGGCCAATGGACTCCAGAGTCCAGAGGTTCAAAGCCAGAGCAGGAAGCAGGAAGAGCCTTGTGTGAGGGTCAGAGCTTGGGAGCAGATTTCAACCAGCAGAGAATGTAATTACTTGAGTTGGAAGTGGGCTGCAATTTACCTTCTCCAAGACTGCACAGTCTTTGGTTACTAAAAAGGTGTTTGTATTCAGTACAGTAATTGGAGTTCAGTACAATGAATGGATTTTCTCATCTTTGTAGTGGGTTTTAAAAGCTAAATGTTGTGATTTGGACTACAATGTTTTTCAATCATACTATTAAAGATACACATACATATTCCAGTGGTATATATTCTTGCCCTTACGTTCAGTAAATTAATGTTGGATAGAATACTTGATAAAGGTACCAATTTCATTTGAATTAAGCCTGATATCTGAAGTTGCTTGTCAGAATAGTAATGACAAGATTTAAGCAATTCCAGTCAGATACAACCCTTATTAAAAGTAAAGTTTGGTGGATCGAGTGAATGGTGTAACCAAACTGTAGTAATTATGTACCCTACATGTTCAGTCTTTGTAAACTAGTCTTCAAGTACTTTCAAATGGTACAAAGGAACTTGTATTTATTGAAGGCCTTTATCAAAGATGAACTCAAGATGCCAGTAAGGCACAAGCCTTATATAAAATGTGAATATTTAGTATTCCACATTAATAAATAAACTACAACTTAGGGGTTAACTGAGTCCCAGGGGCCTGGCAATAATTCCGGGTTCTAAAAGTCAGTATCTCACCCCGTGCCATGAGTTCACATAGCCTTTGCTTGTGGCCCCTGGTTTTAGATTCCTTCCCATTATGGAGTTACCATTTCCAGGGAGGTTGCCAGGGAGGTCCCTGAATGCCAGCCCCTGGCTGACTAACTCCCTGACTGAGCTTCCTTGGGAAACAGAGAGCAGAAGGAGACTAACACCTCTGCTAGGATTCGTGGGGTGCTCAGATTCCCCTCTCCCCAAGACTAATGGAGCTTGGAGCCATTCAACTCATTTCTGAGTCCTTGCTTTCTCTGCTTGCACAAAGCAGACATTTAAACACTGAAGGATGAAAGAAGTTACTGGAGGAAAACATAACATTGAATATTTCTGAGAACTTAGAGTAGTTCTAAAGCAAGTCAGTGGATGAGAAAATCATTTCACTGTAAAGAGAGAATGCATCCTGTAGTATTCATGATATTTCTCTCTGAGGCTTTCTTTTGAATCCTCATTACCAGGATTTATTGAATGTTTACAGTCAGTCCCAAGTGAGGGGCAGGGGAAGCCTTGGGACCTCTACTCAAAACTGAGGCCTGTGCTCTGCTTGCTGATTGGCAGTCCTGGGGATATTCGCTGAAGAATTTTGCAATGCCCTGTGGTGTGAGACCACTCACATCATCAGCTGAAAATGCCAGTCAGGGCAAACAGAAGCCTGTAGTACTGGTCTGGGTGGAGTTGGAAGGAGGGGAAATGGGGCTCAAATGTAAATGCTCTCCTTAGATACAGTATTATGGGGAAAATTCCAGAAAAACTCATTTTCAACAAGGTTTTATGTGACAGTTGTTTTCCCCTACTTCCTGAGACCTGTCCAGATGAATTTTGGGAAACTTGGAGAGATATTTGCCTATCACCCTGGTATAGGAGAACATCATTCATCTTTTGCAGATAATGACAGCTAACTGTGTTTCCAGTCGGCTCTGATTCTGCATTTTCTGCAGCATAAAGAAAAGCATCTCATTCCTTTTATAGAAATGCAATCCCCTGAGGTTGGCTCTTAAAAGCTGTTTTCATCCATGGATGTTGCTGCTGCCAAATTCTTCAACTCTCAAACTACCATTATGCATTTTCTCTCGGACAGGGAATTTTAGGATCATCCCTCCTGACCCCATAATGAAGCCATTTATTTCTCCCTGAGTTGGAAGATTCATTTGTTTTTTTCCTAGTTTCTCCTTGGCAATTATCTCTATTGCTACCCAGAATCTGCCCAATCGTTTTTTATAACTTCCTGTGATTACAGCCAATTGGCTCATGTTGAAAGCTACAGAAAAGTTAAAACCAGGCACAGAAATATCACTCTTGGATTAAAGAAGGCCAACTTTCAGTTGGCTTGTGCTTGAGAGATTTTTGATGGGAAATGGTGGATGTAAACCTGATACTGATTTTAGTTAAGAAAAAAAAGTGCCAATGCTCAAAATAGGGCTGAGTACCATATGGTAGTTCCTTACAGCAGACCAAAGGACAAGATCAGCCTGCAAATGAGGTCAAAGAATGTCTTCTTTATTTTCAAATATTTTCCCAGTTATTATACTAGGCAGAATTTCAGAAGGTAAAGACTAGGCAATCTTAATCATGATGATGAAGATAATAATAATAGTAATAGTAGCCACTGCTTATTTAGCTGAGTCAGTTGCATTTATTAACTCACTTTATTCTTTCCACACCCCTCAGAGGGAGGGAGGTTATGTTAATTTCTCAAGGTCATCCTTGAGTAAGGATGCAAAGTAAGGAGTTGAACTTGTATCAGAATGCTTGAGTTATTGTATGCCCAACCCTGTGCTTGGCATTGGCAGGGAATATGCGAGTTAACAGTCTGGCTTGAAATAGAAACTACACCAGGAATTCTTAAAGGGCAATGACCATCACCTACAATTACATGTCTCAGTACTTAATCTTCTGCAACTAGCCAATAATTTTTTTATATTAGATCATCCCTGTTCACATTTCTAGTGTGGTTTCTGTCTCCCAACTGGACCAATGCCAAGAGACATATACACCCATAGGAGCCCAGAGATGAAGAGAAGAATTAAGAAGGCAATATTTGAAGCTTGGAGCCGCTGCTTTTTAGCTGTAAAACCTCAGTCGAGTCACTTACCCTCTCAGCCTGTTTCCTCATTCAAAATGTATGAAGGAAATACCTACCTCAGAGGAATGTTGGCCAAAAAAGTGAAATAGTGTGAACAAAGTGGTTTGCACACAAAAAGGTCTCCTGTCACAACAACGAGAAAACAACATCAGG
This sequence comes from Neotragus moschatus, assembly GCA_006410615.1. NCBI lineage: Eukaryota > Metazoa > Chordata > Mammalia > Artiodactyla > Bovidae > Neotragus > Neotragus moschatus. The sequence continues at coordinate 4,306,858 of SJYA01002280.1, read as the reverse complement.
AGTGATTTAAAAAGGCTTAGAAACAATGCTATTAAAACTCAAGTTGATTACAAATGAGGCATACCATCACCCCCAGTTGTTTTCAGTACAAACCTTTGTTTTCAGGCTGGTTTTTGGACCTGCGAATCGGCCTATTATTTCAACGCCTCTGTGTCTCCTTTGCCAATGCTAAAAACCATGTGATGGGCTGCTTTATCACTGTGATATGATTTTGTGAGTGCTTCATATTTCTGAACAGGTGATACATTTCTGAAGGAAGGAAGTGACAAAACTTATTTCTTGGTTCTTAGCTCTCATTCCCCCCCTCTATTTTTACAAACTGAATTATTGTTGATTTACAATATGTGTTAGTTTTATGTGTACAGCACAGTGATTCAGGGGTTTTTGCAGATTATATTCCATTATAGTTTATTACAAAATGTTGGGCATAACTTCCTTTTTTTTTTTTTTTTTGAAGGTTGTTCAGTCGTTTCTGACTCTTTGTGACCCCATGGACTATACAGTCCATGGAATTCCCCAGGCCAGAATACTGGAGTGGGTAGCCTTTCCCTTCTCCAGGGGATCTTCCCAAGCCAGGGATCAAACCCAGGTCTCCTGCATTGCAGGCAGATTCTTTACCAGCTAAGCCATAAAGGAAAAGTAAAGGAAAGTGAAGTCGCTCAGTCCTGTCTGACTCTTTGTGACCCCATGGACTGTAGCCTATCAGGCTCCTCCGTCCATGGGATTTTCCAGGCAAGAGTGCTGGAGTGGATTGCCATTTCCTTCTCCAGGGGATCTTCCTGACCCAGGGATCGAACCCAGGTCTCCCTCATTGTAGACAGACGCTTTACTATCTGAGCCAAAGGAAGTCCATAATTCCCTATGCTATACAGTAAATCCTCATTAGGTTCTTAGCCCTTCTTGATGTCAGTTATAATGCCTTGTGCACACCAATTCACATGCAGTGAATGATTTTTATTAATAGTTTGCTTTTCTGTTTAAAGGTCTCTTTCTCAAATATCTTTCCCATTGTGATGCAACACTGACTAAATTCCACCATTTTTGTGTTTTGGGGTAAATACTACTCCCTTTAGATATTCTTCTAAGAACAGATTTATTCCAGGAAATTCTCTGAAGGTCCAGGGTCTGAGACTCTGCACTCCCAGTGCAAGGCATCCAGGTTCGATCCCTGGTCAGGGAACTAGATCTCACAAGCCACAAGGAAGCATTTGAGTGGTGCAATTAAAAGATCCTCCATACTTCAGCAGAGACCAAAGATCCTGAGTGCTGCAACTAAGACCCAGTGCAGCCAAACAAATACATAAATATTTTTTAAATGGATTTATTCCTCTAAGGTCCAACCTGTGAAGATGTTATTATCATTCATTTGTTGTTGTTTTTCAGTTGCTAATTCATGTCTGATTGTTTGCAACCCCATGGACTGCAGCACACCAGGCTTCCCTATTCTTCACTGTCCCCCGGAGATGCTCAAACTCATATCCATTGAGTCAGTAATGCCATCCAACCATCTCATCCTTTGTCATTCCCTTCTCCTCCTGCTATCAATCTTTCCCAGCATCAGGGTCTTTTCCAATGAGTCAGTTCTTCGGGTGGCCAAAGTATTGGGGCTTCAGCTTCAGCATCAGTCCTTCCAATGAATATTCAGGATCGATTTACTTTAGGATTGACTGGTTTTATCATTCATACCTTAGAGTAAATTAATACAATCTATAGAGATACCAAAGGAATATTTCATGCAAAGATGGTCTCAATAAAGGACAGAAATGGTATGGACCTAACAGAAGCAGAAGATATTAGGAAGAGGTGGCAAGAATATACAGAAGAACTGTACAAAAAGGATCTTCACAACCCGGATAATCACGATGGTGTGATCACTCATCTAGAGCCAGACATCCTGGCATGTGAAGTCAAGTGGGCCTTAGAAAGCATCACT
>SJYA01002280.1:4232430-4303400 GCA_006410615.1 Neotragus moschatus | reverse complement strand
AGCCCTGGGATTTCTTTGGAAGGAATGATGCTAAAGCTGAAACTCCAGTACTTTGGCTACCTCATGTGAAGAGTTGACTCATTGGAAAAGACTCTGATGCTGGGAGGGATTGGGGGCAGGAGGAGAAGGGGATGACTGAGGATGAGATGGCTGGATGGCATCACTGACTCGATGGGTGTGAGTCTGAGTGAACTCCAGGAGTTGGTGATGGACAGGGAGGCCTGACGTGCTGTGATTCATGGGGTCGCAAAGAGTCAGACATGACTGAGTGACTGAACTGAACTGAACTGATCAGGTAATTTAGGAATAGAAAATGAGCAGATAGCAGGAACCATGTGAAGAGAAAGACTGTGCTGAAAGTTAGGGGAGGAGAGTGAGAAGGAAGGAGTAAGCATACAACAGCCTGTTTCCTGGTTCTGATCAGAGCTGGCACTGCACATTTGTTGTTGTTCAGTTGATCAGTTGTATTCAACTCTTTGCAACCGCATGGACTGCAGCCCGCCAGGCCTCCCTGTCCCTCACCATCTCCTGGAGTTTGCCCAGGTTCATGTTCATTGCATCAGTGATATCATCCGTCCAGCCATCTCATCCTCTGATGCCTTTTCTCCTTCTGCCCTCAATCTTTCCCAGCATCAGGGACTTTTCCAATGAGTCATCTGATCTCATCAGATGACCAAAATACTGGAGCTTCAGCTACAGCACCAGTCCTTCTGGTGAATATTCAGGGTTGATCTCCTTTAAGATTGACTGGTTTGATTTCCTTGCTGTCCAAGGGACATTTAGGAGTCTTCTCCAGTACTCCACAGTTTGAAGGCATCAGTCACTACTTCCACCTTTTCTTCTTCTGTTTGCCATGCAGTAATGGGGCTGGATGCCATGATCTTAGTTTTTTAATATTTAGTCTTAAACTGGCTCTTTCACTCTCCTCCTTCACCTCATCAAGAGGCTCTTTAGTTCCTCTTCACTTTCTGCCATTTGCTGCACATTGGATATGCACAAAAAAATATTCTTTTATTTTGCATATCCAGTCATTGGAGCAGAAAACAATGCACGGATTTGGAGATAATGTATTATAGAAGTTTAAATCAGACTTTGTAATTAGCAGGTCTAGGTTGGAGATTCACCTCTGTTATTGACTAGCTGTATGATGTTAGGTAAATAATTTTACCTCTCTGATCCTCAGTTTCCTCATCTATGAAATGCAAATGGTGATGTTACATATGTAGAAAATACCAGTTAGGATTTAAAGAGATAATGTGTGTATGTGTTTAGCACAGAACCTAGCATAGGTTGCTAGCGTAGTTAATGCCAATAACTATTGTTGTTAATATTACGTATCACCCAGAGTCAGGCTAATGGAAAAAAGTATCTCATTGTGGTATTATGAATCCAATTACAACCACAGGATAAAAACTACAGTGGTCAGCTTAGAATGGTGGTATTAGGTGTGGAACATATCCCTAGAAATCTAAGTCATTAAAATATTTTTGAGCATTATTGAAGTATGGTTGATTTACAATGTTGTGTTAATTTCTTTTGTACAGCAAAAGGATTCAGTTGTATATGTGTGTGTATGTGTATTCTTCTTTCATATTCTTTGCCATTATGTTTGTCAGGGGATATTAAATAGAATTTCTTGTGCTGTACAGCAGGGACAGTGCTGTACAGGGCTTATTCTTCATCCATCTTCTACATAATGTTTGCCTCTGCTAATCCCAGACTCCCAATCCTGCCCACCCGTCCCAGCCACACTCTTGGCAACCACAAGTCTGTTCTGTATGTCTGTGAGTCTGTTTTTGTTTCACAGATACGGTGATTTGTGTCATATTTTGATGCAACATGTAAATGATATCACGGTATTTGTCTTTCTCTTTCTAAGTCACTAAGATGTTTTTAAAATACACTATTAAATTTGGAAAATTTAGAATTTAATGGAAAGTTGATAAGGTAGTATAGTGAATTTCCATGTATCTTTTAACAGTGTCTCCTAATGTTAACACACTGAAACTGTTTTTAAAAACGGATTTAGGTATAACAGAATTCTCACTGTAATAAATCTAGCTCTTTTGCTCATGTCCCTTTCTAGTGTTTGTCTATGGATATCTAGTGTGGTAGAGGGAATGCTTATTCTCAGGTCTTCACTGCAGACAGTATTTTCAGCAGTCACACCCTTGTCATGGCTGCACTGGTTCTCAATCCCTCTACACACAGATCACCTGATACCAAGACCCCACCCCCAGAATGAGTTGGTGCCCAGGCACCAGTTTGTTTCTTTTAAGTCCCTAAGATAGTTGTGATATGCAACCATGTTTAAGAACCACTGCTTCAGGGTATATTTTGAAATTCTAAATATGTAGTTTCACATCCAGTTTCTCTTTCTGCATCAGGCTGTTTCAATGAGCCCATTCATTGCCGCATGCAGTGCTTATGGCCCTGTCATTGCAAAGACTGGTAACTGTAATATCACCTGCACTATATGAAACCTTCAAGAAATGCTGCAAAAGTTGAAAAACAGGAAATGCAGTCCCTTTGGAAACTGACACCCTCTTGGAAGAAGAGGGAACTAGAGTGTGAAAAAGGAGCTCAGTAATGGATGCATGTGGGTACATTTATTCTATAAACTACCAATTATATTATTATATATATTTAAATTCAGTGTAGTCAAGGTTGACCTCACTTCCTGATTCACCTGTGCACTCTGGCTTACCACTTCCTGGAGGAAATACTTCTGGGGGGAAACAAAGGGCAGTTGATTGTCTCAGTCATGCAGAGAAACCTCCCACCTGTTCAGATACCTGCCCAGGTGAGAGGATATGGTTTAGAAAAAGAACTAATGGTTAAGGTCAGGCACTCCTTTTACATAGCATGTGAAAGCAAGCCAAAGGAAGAATCACAGGAATGTGTGCGCATGCGTCAAATCAGTGGCTTGTTGGAATCTGATCTTTCCTTTTTTTAACCAGGAGCTAAAAGGAGGTGGATTTGGGTGTTCAACTCATTTCACACCTCCTGCCTTTTTTTCCCCTTCAGGTATACACAAATATACATGTGTATTATACATATTAGGTAAATCTGCATATTATGTAAACCTATCTATATTTATATATATACCCACGGTGGCTCACAAATTAAAATCCTAATAGTAAATAATGATACTTGTTTAGTGACTACTGTTTACTGAGCACATTTTATGCCCTAGGGTCTTTACACACATTTAATTCGCACAATAATCCTGTGAAATAGTTAGTCTCCATTTTATAGATTTGAAATTTCCCAAGACCATCAGAGGAGGAGTTATTTAAACTTAGGTTTATTTGACAAACCTTCCCCTTTTGAAAAAAATTGAAATGGAGTTGATTTACAATATTGTGTTAGTTTCAGTTTTACAGCAAAGTGATTTGTTTATACATATATATGTATTACCTATATTTTCCTTTTTTGATTCTTTTCCATTATAGTTTATTACAAGATTTTGAATATAGTTCCCTGTGCTATACTCTAAATCCTTGTTGTCTACCTATTTTATATATGGTATGGTACATCTGTTAATTTCATACTTCTAATTTTTCCCTCTCCTCCTTCCTCTTTGGGAACTATAAGTTTGTTTTCTATGTTTGTGAGTCTCTTACTGTTTTGTAATTAAGCTATTTGTACCATTTTTTAGATTCTATATATAAATGATATCATATTTGTGTTTCTGTGTCTGACTTACTTCACTTAGTATGATAATCTCCAGGTCTACCCATGTTGCTGCAAATGGCATTATTTCCTTCTTTTTCATGACTGAGTAATAGTCCATATATCTACATCTATATCACGTCTTTATCCATCTTTATCCTAACTGTCGATGGACACTTAGGTTGCTTCCTTGTTCAGTTAGGCCTCCCTGTCCATCATCAACTCCTGGAGTCCACCCAAACCCATGTCCATTGAGTCAGTGATGCCATTCAACCATCTCATCCTCTGTCATCCCCTTCTCCTCCTGCCTTCAATTTTTCCCACCATCATGGTCTTTTCAAATGAGTCAGCTCTTTGCATCAGGTGGCCAAAACATTGGAGTTTCAGCTTCAACATCAGTCCTTCCGATGAACACCCAGGTCTGATCTCCTTGTATTGGCTATTAAAAAAAAAAAAATGTTTATTTATTTGGCTGTGCAGGATCTTCGTTGCAGCATGCAAACTTAGTTGCAGCATGTTGGATCTAGTTCCCTGACCGTGGAGGGAACCTCAGTGGTCTGCATTGGGAACTTGAAGTCTTAGTCACTGGACCACCAAGGGAAGTCCTGTCCATGTCTTGGCTATTATAAAATGTCTGTGAACATTTGGATGTAGGTATCTTTTGAATTAGAACTTTTATTTTTTCCAGATATATGCTCAGTAATGGGATTGTTGGATCATACAGTAACTCTGGTTTCAGGTTTTAAGGAACCTCCAACAGTTTTCCATGGTGACTGTACCGATTTACAAACCCACCAACAGTGTAGAAGGGTTCCCTTTTTTCCATATCCTTTCCAGCATTAATTGTTTGTAGACTTAAAAAAAAATAAATTTAGTTAGTTACGTCTGGCTGTGCTGGGTCTTCACTGTTGCGAGAGGACTTTCTCTAGCTGCGGTGTGGGGGGGCTACTCTTCACTGCAGTGCACAGAATTCTCATTGCTGCGGCTTCTTTGGTCTCGTGGCACATGCTCTAGGGTACACAAGCTTCAGGAGTTACAGCAGGAGGACTCCGTAGCTGCAGTTCCCAGGCTCAGCAGTTGTGGCACACGGGATCTTCTCAGACCAGGGATCTAACCCATGTCTCCTGCCCTGGCAGGAAGATTCTTTACCACTGAGTCACCAGGGAAACCCTATTGTCTGTAGACTTTTTGAAGATGGCTATTCTGACCACTGTGAGGTGGTACCTCCTTGTAGTTTTGATTTGCATTTCTTTAATAATTGAACATCTTTTCATGTGCCTGTTGGCCATCTGTATGTCTTCTTTGGAGAAATGCCTATTTAGTTCTTCTTTAAAAATATTTTTACATTTATTTTCATTTGGAGGAAAGAAATTTCTGTTTACAATATTGTGTTGGTTTCTGCCTTACAATACGAGTCAGCCATAAGTATACATATTTTTTCCCTCCTGAACCTTCCCGCTACCCCACCCCCATGCCTCCCTTCTAGGTCATCACAGAGCACCAGGGTGAGCTTGCTATGCTATGCAGCATCTTCCAACTAGCTGTCTATTTTATACACGGCAGTGTATATATCTCAATGCTATTCTCTCAATTACTCCCACCCTCTTCTGTCCATTTTTTGATTGGGTTGTTTGTTTTTTTGTTGTTGGATTGCATGAGCTCTTGACAGCTTTGGAAATTAAGTCCTTGTTGGTCTCATTGCAAACATTTTCTCCCAGTCTGTAGGTTGTCTTTCTTTTCTCTCTCTCTCTCTCTCTTTTTTTTTTTCCCCACACTGAGCAGCTTATGGGATCCTAGTTCCTCAGCCAGGGGTTGAACCTGGGCCCATGGTGTCTTTTCATTTTGTTTATGGTTTCTTTTGCTATGAAAACGTTTCTAAGTTTGGTTAGGTCCCAGGTGGCACAGTGGTAAAGAATCCACCTGCCAACACAAGAGACACAGGAGATGCAGTTTTGATCCCTGAGTCGGGAAGATCCTCCGGAGGAGAAAATGGCAACCCACTTCAGTATTCTTTCCTGAAAAATTCCATGGACAGAGGAGCCTGGGGGCTACAGCCCATGAGGTCCAAAGAGGCAGACATGACTGAGCACACAGCACATTTATTTTTTGTTTTTACTTCTAGTGCCTTTGGAAACTCACCTAAGAAAATATTGCTATGATTTATGTCAGAGAATGGCAAACCTTACACTTTCAATGTTTCAACTTTTCTGACTTTCTATTTTGCTTTCTTTGTTTTTGGTTAGTTGCTCAGTTATGTCCGATTCTTTGTGACCCCATGAAAGTCTGCCAGGCTTTTCTGTCCATGGGATTTCCCAGAAAAAAATATTGGAGTGGAATTTTGCTTCCTTGCACAGATGTTTGTTAGAGGTTTTGTGCGTGTGTGTGTGTGTAAGGTGTAAGGGATGGGGGAACTTGTCACATGATTACTGTAAAGAAATGAAAGGCAGAAGTCTTGGTTTATCATCATGATTTGGTGGAAAGCTTTGACATGTTACTTGGTATTTTCTATGTTGTCAAGAAGTGGGTAATATGTATGGTTGATTCATGTTGATGTTTGGCAGAAATCAACACAATTCTGTAAAGAAATTATCCTTCAATTAAAAATAAATAACTTTTTTTTTTTTAAGTAGGTAATATGGATCCAGTCTCAAAAGCAAAGATTTTTTGGGGGATCAAATGTGATCTCAGTCAATGAAAATTTACCTGGTTAAAACTTTGGAGAGATTTGTCAGGTTCTTAAAGAAAACAAGACATTTCCCCATCACAAATAGCAAATGTGAAATTAGCTATTGAAATTAGAAAGGATTGTTGCAAGGGACAGACACCCACGAAACCAGCTGAAAGGAAGAGAGAGAATGTATGAGGAGAGGCACAGGTGTCTAGCTGAACCCAGAATAATGCAGTGGGCTATCAAGAGAAAACATATCCACCATATTCCTGGCTCCTAGAACAATGCCTAATTCAGAGTTAGGGTTCAATACATATTTGTTGAATGGGAGAGTGAATGAATCCAGGTGCAGCTTGGATCCAATCACTTTTGGCCAAGGGGCAGGATTATATGGGGCCGTGGCTGGGGAAGGGCACATAGTTCTCAGAGAAGAGTACCGTGGATGGAGAAGACCCTTCTAAGCATGGCTTTTAGAGAAGCAGTGAGTACCTTGCCTTGATGGAGCTGCTGGGCCCATCTTTCAAGTGACATGACATTCCCCTCTTTGGGAAAGCACTGTGGAACTGGGAAAGGCTGAGGTGGTTGAACAGAAAAGTCATCTTGATCTTATTTTATTTTTATACTGTGGAATATTGGGACAATGGAAATATTCTGAAAATATGATGGAAATGCTTCTTTCTTTATGGAACTAACCTACCCTGTTGAAAGTTGTCTTGTTTACCTTTCAGTAGAGAGAATGTTACTAGGGCACTAATTTATTGGGCCAAGGTGAAAGTATCAGAGTTTGACTGACAGTTTGCAGATTTTGGTCAGACCTGGAGAAACCACCTGAGTCTGGCCCTAGTTGGGAAACGTCTCAGCTTCTAAGAGCCTAAGAGCCCCTTGCCGGGACTTCCCTGGTGATCCAGCGGTTAAGAATCTACCTGCCAACGCAGGGGAAGTGAGTTCAGTCTCTGGTCTGGGAAGATTCCACATGTTGCCGGGCAAATAAGCCTGTGCGGCACAGCTACTGAGCCCGAGCTCTAGAGCCCAGGAGCTGCAACTCCTGAAACTGTGTGCCCTAGAGACTGTGCTCTGGAACAAGAGAAGCCACTGCCAAGAAAAGCCCTCGAGTCTCAACTAGAGAAAACCCACAGCTTGCTGCAACTAGACAGAACCCATGTGCAGCAACGAAGACCTAGAGCAGTAAAAAAAAAAAACGAGAGACCCTTCCCAGTCTGGCCACTACCTACCTTCTTATTTCTTAGTTAATTTGTCTTTGTCCACCCCTCCCTTATCTTCAGCATATTCACCGTTGCTCCAATCACACTGCTGCTGCTGCTGAGTCGCTTCAGTCGTGTCCGACTCTGTGCGACCCCAGAGACGGCAGCCCACCAGGCTCCTCTGTCCCTGGGATTCTCCAGGCAAGAACACTGGAGTGGGCTGCCATTTCCTTCTCCAGTGCATGAAAGTGAAAAGTGAAAGGGAAGTCACTCAGTCGTGCCCGACTCTTAGCGACCCCACGGACTGCAGCCCACCAGGCTCCTCCGTCCATGGGATTTTCCAGGCAAGAGTACTGGAGTGGGGTGCCACTGCCTTCTAATCACACTAAATTCTCATTTTTCCCCAAGGATGCTTGTTCATTCACACCCCAGTACCTCATCTCAAGACATGCCCTCTTCCTACATTTTCTTTTTCTTATCTTTTGGGTGAACACCTACTTACCTTCACGCTTTGTCAGCCATGAAGTCTCTTCCGGCCTTCTCTCTGCATTCTCAAATTCCCCCACTCCTTATAGCCTGATAGCTACATTTAAGCCTTGTAGTCTGTAGCCTTATAGCCTTATAAGGCCACTTCCTGAAACTTTTGCAGTAAGCATAAATATTCAACCAAGTTCAGTGGCACCTAATGTCTGGAGGTAGAAGTGAGCAACACAGATGGAGGCCACATGTGGGGAGATGGTTCTGGGAAGTGTGATGGTAGAAGCATTTGGTTCTTGAGTGGCAGAATTCCTAATGTTCAGTCTCTAGCATCACAGGGGGTGCAGAAATGAGGGTACTTCTAGAATAGTCCTGTCGTATGGGTAATAAGATTTTTTTTTTCTGAATGTATGGCATCCAAACTTGATCATCCTGGAAATTCTGTCATTTGCCCAATATTCTCTAGCAAATAGCTTTGTGCTTTGTTTATGGAGGATTCTGTTGTTTGCAACTAAAACCCCTCACTAATACTGCACTCCAGCACAGGTTCTAGATCTTAGTAAACTTTGGGTTGCCAATGCCTTGGATATGGTAAGCACTCAATAGATGAATGAGAGAGTGGGTTAGTGTGTCTCAAAGGGAAGTCTCTAATTCTCTAGGTTGCAAGGCAGGAATGGGAAAACTCTTGGTGAAAGTAACATGAATTTGGAGAGACACAGGCTGAGGGGTAAGGGCACAAGGGAACCAGAAGGAGGCTGAGGAAAAGTAGCCTTCACTGCCAGATGGAGCACTGGGGTGCTTTCATTTAGAGGAAAGTCATGCTGTGTTTCCCCATACCATATTGATCCAGTATCTCCAGCAGAAAAATATCTGGTTAATTTCAAAGAAAATAGCTAAACCTGATGCTCAGTGGTGTGCTGACTAAACATGCCATGGACTGACAGAATCATATTGAATGGCTGGGTTGGTGGTGCATCAATACACAGTCCCAGAGGCTCAGCCAAGTAGAAGGGTGTGAATTGGAGATGAGATTGGGTCTGGGGAGTGCACCAAGCCTAGGGGTGCTGAGCAAGTCTTGAGGTGATGGGAGGAAATAAAAGGAAATTTGACTTTCACATCTTGTTTTCTCTTGTAATTTTTTTGTGTGTGTCTGTGTGTATGAATGCTTTGGCCACCTCATGTGAAGAGTTGACTCATTGGAAAGGCCTCTGATGCTGGGGGGGATTGGGGGCAGGAAGAGAAGGGGACGACAGAAGATGAGATGGCTGGATGGCATCACCGACTCGATGCACATGAGTTTGGGTGAACTCCAGGAGTTGGTAATGGACAGGGAGGCCTGGCGTGCCACGATTCTTGGGGTTGCAAAGAGTTGGACACGACTGAGCGACTGAACTAACTACTAACTGTGTGGCAAAGAAATCTATTGTCAATATTCTTGCATGTTATAACATATATTAATATATACATAGATGTAGCTATATAGATGTAACTGCTGTGTGCTATGTCACTGGTCACTTAATTCTCTGCTCCTTCCACCCCCAATGCTCAGATGAGCCTCAGGAGAGACAGGTGGTGTGGAGAACAGTAGGGAGTCCCTGGGCACCAGTGGTCAGTAGGATTCAGATCACTTACAGCCACTACCAACTCTTTCTGTCTATAGTACTTCAGTTGGGACTTCAGGCTTTTAAAGGGCATTTTTGAGAAAAAATTGCTCTCACCATGGGAAATTACCTAAACTTAACAAAAGCTAAGTTACAAGTAACATTCTAGGCAGGTGTAAATTCAGTTTTGGATCTTTCCCACTAACGCCCCCTCTCCCTCCGCTATTACAACTCTGGAAGACTCAGAGGCAAGGCACATTGGCACTGTGGCCCTACAGTGGCAGGGGAAAGGGGGAAAAGGCTGATGGCTGTGTGGAAACTAAGCTGGCTACAGAAACCATCCCTAAGTTCAAAGCACAGTGTCTTGAGCAGAAGTTTTTCATCTAGGTAGTACATCAAAATCATCTATAGAACTTTCCAAAAATACACACATCCTTGGACCCTCCCATAGGAAATCCAGTAGGTTTGGGTGGGGCCTGATCACCAGGATTTTGAAATAGCCCCATGAGTGGTTCTGATATGTTCCCATTGACTGAGAACCACTGATTAATGCAGCATTCTTGGGCCTGACTCTGATGACCATCCATATGGACAGGGACAAGGATCATGGAGCAAGGAATGAGGGGAGTCCAGCTGGCCATGCAATTCAGAGGAAGCAGTTACATTATGAAATCAGTCTACAGGTAACACGATCCCTTGGAGCAGGTTGGGAAACTAAGGAACTGAGTCTAGCCCTTACAGAAGGGAGCTGGTCCCACATAGATTCAGCTTGAGGTTCTCAGTCTCAGGCAGAATTCCAAATGATTGGCAGGTTACCCTGAGACTCAAAGCCCCTCAGCTGGTTCCTCATACACAGGATCTGGTTAATTGCATGGGTAACTAACCATGAAAGTAATTGTGGCTGGGACTGTGAAGTAGATCTGGGGAGTGGTCAAGAGAATGGCACCCCACTTCAGTACTCTTGCCTGGAAAATCCCAGGGACGGAGGAACCTGGTGGGCTGTAGTCCATGGGGTCGCTAAGAGTCGGACATGACTGAGCGACTTCGCTTTCACATTTCACTTTCATGCATTGGAGAAGGGAATGGCAACCCACTCCAGTGTTCTTGCCTGGAGAATCCCAGGGACGGGGGAGCCTGGTAGGAGGCCATCTCTGGGGTTGCACAGAGTCGGACACGACTGAAGCGACTTAGCAGCTGCAAGAGTTCCAGAGTGAGGCACTAGGAGGAGGCCATCAATATCCAGGTCAGAGAGAGCTGAGGAAGTCCCAGGGTAGATCAGACTCACCTGGGGGAGGAAGGAGGAAGGAATAAGGCAAGACTGACATGAGCTGTAAGTCGCTGGCCCAAGGTGTCTTAGCTATTGCCTCGGCCAGCCTGTGCCTCCTCTGTAGGGCTGGATGAACCAATCCTGCAACTTGGAGTTTGGTCCAGACTGTTCATTTAGAGGTCCATGCACTTCCAGGGATTTGTAAACTTTCTGACAGTAGTGAAAGTGTTAGTCGCTCAGTCATGCCTGACTCTTTGCAACCCCATGGACTGTGGCCTGCCAGGCTCCTCTGTCCATGGAATTTTCCAGGCAAGTGTACTGGAATGGCTAGTCATTCCCCACTCCAGGGGATCTTCCCGACCCAGGGATCGAACCCAGGTCTCCTACATTGCAGGCAAATTCTTTACTGTCTGAGCCACCAGGGAAGTCCTCCACTTTGTAAACTTTTAAAATTATGAGGAAACTTGGTTCATCAGGAAAGCTGCAGAGGCCCTTCTGGCTACCCTGTGATGGGATCTCTGCTTGGCTGCAGATCTCCGTGGCTTGCTTTCTTGCTTGCTTGTGCTCCTGCATTTCTGCAACCCATTTCTTTTCCTTGGAGACTGCACCTTCTCTGCAAAGTGTGCTGGTTTCCCTGATTTCAGTCTTTTTCTCCAGGCCACAGGTGCTCTTTTTCAGCTCCTGCCAACTAGCCTCTCTGCTTACCCCAGTTGGCACTGACGGCTTGTACCGCGTCTACACGAGGTCTACACTGCTCCATGGTTCAGTTTCAACTCCTGACTCTCTTCTCCATGAGAAGGACTGTTCATTTCACTGCTGAAACCCTCTTGTGTAGAAGGGAAAGGAACTGGCTTCTTGGCATAGAGCTGCTAAAAAGACCCAGTTTCTACACTTTAAGGTTAAAAAACACATGCTTGTTTCCTAATATCTCCATTTCTGGTCCTTGACTACATAGGGTTGTCAGAGGTAGCAAATAAAAATACAGGACACCATGTTAAACCAGAATATTTAGAGTATACATTAAAGAATTATTGTTGTTTATCTAAAATAAAATATAATTGAGTATCCCAATCCCCAGGACTGCAGCAAAGCAGCTAAACTTTAATTTTAATCATAAGAGTACCGGAATATTGAGTTTTATACACACACACACACACACACACACACACACACGTGCGCGCATATGCAACTTTACAAATCTGAAGGTACTAGGGCAAAGACTGCTATTTGTCATCCAATATCTGTTTTGTCTTTCTTTTAGTAATCGATCTGAATTTGTTTTGAACACAGAAAAAGAAAGAAAGGAATATATTCCTCGGCTTCCTTGGCAGGTAGAAGTCGCCAGAGAGATCTGAGTATAAGTGACGTGTAGAACTTCAGGGTCATGCCCTTATAGGGAAGCGGTATGTTCTCTACTCTCCTTTTTGTCTCATTGACTGGAAACATCAGTGTGATGGCAGGAGCTAGGGCAGCCATCTTGGGACAGGAGATAGACACTACGTGTTGTGTTTTGGAGAGCGAAAAATAGAAGGATCCCTGATGTCACACTGGTCCTGCCAGCTTACATCCAGACTGGTATGTGAGAGAGAGAGAATCTATCTATTTTAAGCTACCATGTTAGTTTGGCGTTTTTAGGAGCAGCCTGTCATTCTAACTGGCATGCATATCATTATTAATTCTCTTGAGGACACTTTTAATAGTTACAGGAGAGCCAGATCTGAAGAGCATCCTGTAGGCAGCCATGTTTGCATTTCTCACAGCTTTCCCTGCTGATCAGTCAGAGTGACACACAGGACGAGGATAAGGCCGGGAAGTGGTTCTATCAGCGACTTTACATCGTGACTGAGACTGACCCCAGGGCGCGCTTTAAAATTTGTATTCAGTGGCTCCATCCTCCGGGATGCCCATTTAGCAAGTCTGGCATGGGGAGCCAGCATTTCTGAATTATCCCAAGACATTCTGATGCAGTCAGTTTGGGGGCTCTATTTTGGGAACCACTGGTCTATGCGTGGAGCTCTCCACAGTGCTGGACTTCTAGGAAATTCTTCAGTGAAATAACTCAGGGGAAATTCTTCAGTGAAATAACTCTTTGTGAACCCATGGACTATACCGTCTGTGGAATTCTCTAGGCCAGAATGCTGCAGTGGGTAGCCTTTTCCTTCTCCAGGGGATCTTCCCAACCCAGGGATCAAACCCAGGCCTCCCGCATTGCAGGCGAATTCTTTACCAACTGAGCTATCCGGGAGCCAAAAGCTGCGCCCAACCTGGGGCTTGAACCCACGAGCTCAGGACTCGAACCCTGAAATTAAGAGTTCATGCTCTACCAGCTGAGCTAGCCAGGCAAACTAAGGGAGCTTTTCAATTACTGTTGATGGTGGTGTTTAGCAGTCTAGAAACAGTGCCTTGAAATGAATACTTAGCAGTATTTGATGGGACACTCAGTGAGAGGCAGACATTTAGAAAGTTATGAAGCTTTACTCTCGATGGCCTGTAAATATATATGCACAAATTCACATATACATGCACTAATTCGGTAGCGAGAAGTAATTAAATTATTTGGAGTGATGATTGAAAAGTAAATATTTTAAGGGGCAAGAGGGCAAATTTTAAACACTCTGTGCCTCATGCTCATTTCTTTAGTTCCCAGTGTTGACTGAGGAGCTGGAGTAATTACAAGTGGTAATAATGCTTGATAATTATATATTTGCCTGTGTTTACACTGGCCGTGAAATAGGGGAACTCAGTTCGTAAGTGAACCCTCGTAGGTACTCTTTCACTAGAAGGCCGTCAAGAATGAAGTTCATCTCACACCCAAGCAACAACTGGAGCTAATCACGACACTAACCTCAGGAGGAGAATAATTAACGATAAACTTCCAGCCCAAGGGAGCAAGATGGGGACTAGAGAGAGGATGAAAGTGCCAACTAGTCGGATCAATAGCAGAGATTCTTTTGAGCATCTGTATTTGTGCCAGGGCCCCGTGCTAGGGACTGTGGGAGGCAGGGAGGGGAGAGGAAGGGGCAGAGGCAAGATGCAGGATCTCATAACATCAGCTCTGTTAGGAGAGTGCCTCGCTAAGCAGTATGGGATTCGTGCCAAGTTAGTACTTTGGGAGCTCCCTGACGGAGAAGTTGGAGAGGATGGGGGCAGCCAGGAGACGCTTCTTCGAGCAGGCAGCATGCAGGCATCAGTCAAAAAATGAACCCTTCTGGGTGCTGGAGACACAGGCGTAATCAAGAAAGAGTGCCCCTCGTCAAGGAGCTCCCATTCTGGTGGAGGGAGATAGACCAGAAATGATGTTAGTATGATTATTAGAGCGTTATTAGGTACTACTAGATGGAAATGTCAGATTTATTAACAACGTCTTGTTGTTCACCCGCTCAGTCCTGTCTGACTCCTTGCAGCCACATACACCGCAGCACACCAGGCTCCTCTGTCCTCTGCTCTCTCCTGGAGTTTGCCCAGATTCATGTCCGTTGAGTTGGTGATGCTACCTAAGCATCTCATCCTCTGCTGCCTGCTTCTCCTTTTGCCTTCCACCTTCCCTTGTGGCTCAGTTGGTAAAGAATCCACCTACAATGTGGGAGACCTGGGTTCGATCCCTGGGTTGGGAAGATCCCCTGGAGAAGGGAAGGGCTACCCACTCCAGTATTCTGGCCTGGAGAATTACAGGGGTCACAAAGAGTCGGACACAACTGACTTTCACTTCACTTCACTTTCTCTATTATGTCCTCTCACATAAAAATATATTTCTATAAATCCTACTTATATAAACAGGATTAGACTACTGATGTCTTTCAAAATGCATTCTCTTTTTTTCCCACTCAAGATTACGTTAGTTTTTCTATGTCCCAAGAGTAAAGTTGTTTTCTTACACTGAAGCTATTGGTTGTTTCTTCCTTCCTTGACAGAATCTCTATTTTAATCCAGGCATCCACCTTTCTTTGGGTGGAAATTTGTTTCCAGGAAGACAGACTCCATCTCCAGTCTCCAGGGTAGAAGATAACTGGACTTAGCTAAAATAGCAGTCTGTTCTCCTGGCCAGTGACTGGACCAATTAATGGACATAATTCTGGCTAAGGTGAGGGGGAGACTGGTGGTTGGTTTTGGAGAATGGGTTTCCCTGATGATACAAAGAGATACTTTGGAGCACCCTCTCTACTTCTGTCAGTAAGTATCATTCCTACTTGGGATGGCTAAAACTATAGCAGTTTCAGTTCAGTTCAGTTCATTTCAGTCGCTCAGTCGTGTCTGACTCTTTGCAACCCAAAGGGCTGCAGCATGCCAGGCTTCCCTGTCCATCACCAACTTCCGGAGCTTGCTCAAACTCAAGTCCATGAGTCGGTGATGCCATCCAACCATCTCATCCTTTGTCATCCCTTTCTCCTCCTGCCTTCAATCTTTCCCAGCATCAGGGTCTTTTCCAATGAGTCAGTTCTTCACATTAGGGAGCCAAAATATTGGAGCTTCAGTATCAGTCCTTCTAATAAATACTCAGGACTGATTTCTTTTAGGACTGACTGGTTGGATTTCCTTTCTGTTCAAGGGACTCTCAAAAATCATCTCCAACACCACAGTTCAAAAGCATCAGTTCTTCAGCGCTCAGCTTATTTTATGGGTTACTGGAAAAATCGTAGCTTTGACTAAATAGACCTTTGTCAGCAAAGTAATGTCTCTCCTTTTTAATAGGCTGTCTGGGTTGGTAATAGCTTTTCTTCCAAGGAACAAGTGTCTTTTAATTACATGGTTGCAGTCACAGTCCACAGTGATTTTGGAACCCAAGAAAATAAAGTCTGTCACTGTTTCCATTGTTTTTCCATCTATTTATCATGAAGTGATGGAACTGGATGCCATGATCTTCATTTTCTGAATGTTGAGTTTTAAGCCAGCTTTTTCACTCTCCTCTTTCTCTTTCATCAAGAGGTTCTTCAGCTTCTCTTTACTTTCTGCCATGTGTCATCTGCATATCTGAGGTTATTGATATTTCTCCTGGCAATCTTGATTCCAGCTTGTGCTTCTTCCAGCCCAGCATTTCACATGATGTATTCTGCATATAAGTT
The DNA here is from genome assembly GCA_006410615.1 of Neotragus moschatus. Lineage (NCBI taxonomy): Eukaryota > Metazoa > Chordata > Mammalia > Artiodactyla > Bovidae > Neotragus > Neotragus moschatus. The sequence continues at coordinate 4,287,450 of SJYA01002280.1, read as the reverse complement.
AAATAAGCAAGGTGACAATATACAGCCCTGACATACTCCTTTGCTAATTTGGAACCGGTCTGTTCTTCCATGTCCAGTTCTAACTGTTGCTTCTTGACCTGCATACAGATTACTCAGGAGGCAGGTAAAATGGTCTGGTATTCCCATCTCTTTCAGAATTTTCCACAGTTTGTTGTGATCCATAGAGTCAAAGTCTTTAGCGTAGCCACTGAAGCAGAAGTAGATGTATTTTTTTTGGAATTCTCTTGCTTTTTCTGTGATCCAATAGTTGTTGGCAATTTGATCTCTGGTTCCTCTGCCTTTTCTAAATCCAGCTTGAACATCTGGAAGTTCTCAGTTCATGTACTGTTGAAGCCTCAATTAGAGAATTTTGAGTATTATTTTACTAGTATGTGAGATGAGTGCAATTGTGCTGTAGTTTGAGCATTCTTTGACATTGCCTTTTTTTGGGATTGGAATGAAAACTGACCTTTTCCAGTCCTATGGTCACTACTGAGTTTTCCAAATTTGCTGGCATATTGAGTGCAGCACTTTCACAGCACCATCTTTTAGGATTTGAAATAGCTCAACTGGAATTCCATCACCTCCACTAGCTTTATTCATAGTGATGGATGTGACCGTTGGACTATAAAGAAAGCTGAACACCGAAGAATTGATGCTCTTGAACTGTGGTGCTGGAGAAGGCTCTTGAGAGTCCCTTGGACTGCAAAGAGATCCAACTAGTCCATCCTAAAGATCAGTCCTGGGTGTCCATTGGAAGGACTGATGTTGAAGCTGAAACTCTAATACTTTGGCTACCTGATGCAAAGAGCTGACTCATTTGAAAAGACCATGATGCTGGGAAAGATTGAGGACAGGAGGAGATGGGGACGACAGAGGATGAGATGGTTGGATGGCATCACTGACTCAATGGACATGGGTTTGGGTGGACCCTGGGAGTTGGTGATGGACAGGGAGGCCTGGCATGCTGTGGTTCATGGGGTCGCAAGGAGTCAGACATGACTGATCGACTGAACTGAACTGGTGCTTTCTAAGGCTCACTTCACTTCTCACTCCAGGAAGTCTGACTCTAGGTGAGTGATCACACCATTGTGGTTATCTGGGTCATTATGATCTTTTTTGTATAGCTCTTCTGTGTATTCTTGCCACCTCTTCTTAATATCTTCTGTTTCTGTTAGGTCCAGGAGCTTGCTCTGTCCACTCCACACATTGACCTAGTATTGCAGATAATAAATTACTTGTTGTTTAATTTAAACTGATTGAGTTGCATCTTTCTGTTACTTGTAGCAAAAAGCATTCTAACTGATACATGTCCATAAATAAAACTACGTAATTACTTTGAATGGCTGCCTATCCTATTGCATATAGAACTAACACTGGAACACTCTGAATTGTTTGACATCTAGGCTGTTTAAAATATTTTGCCATAATAAACAATCCTGATGAGTATCAGTACTTTCATTAATTCAATTTTCAAGCAACACTTTGTGTGTCTATATACCTTCTATCCTCTGACAATAAGTCTCTATCCCACAGATTGGTCCCACTGAGGTGCAGGTTCTTATATCTGACAGTTTGTCAAAGATGTCCATTTTTTAATTCTAGCAGAAAGAGCATGGACTTTGAAACCAGACAGAAATGGTTAAAAACCTCTGCTGCTTCATAGCCAATCTTATGAGTTTCAGTTTCCATGGTCTGTACAAACCTGTTGTCAGGACTCAATGGGATGGTACGTATTAAGCAGCCAGTCTGGAGTCTGATGCATCCTAAGAGCTGAAATGTACTTGCTTTTGCATTTTGTTACTTAGAGGAACGTACATGGAAGAAGAGGAATGGGGTACTGCTCTCAAAATGTGGCTGCTGCTGCTGCTGCTAAGTCACGTCAGTCGTGTCCGACCCTGTGCAACCCCATAGACGGCAGCCCACCAGGCTCTCCCATCCCTGGGATTCTCCAGGCAAGAACACTGGAGTGGGTTGCCATTTCCTTCTCCAATGCATGAAAGTGAAGTCGCAAAATGTGGCAGTAAGATGCTATTTGCTTTCTTTCCAGAAAGGCCAAGACTTCCTGATATTTTTTTCATTTATAGTTTGACATAATTCAGATTTACAGAAGAGTGGCAAAAGGTAGCATGAAGAGTTCCTGTGTACCTTTCACCCAGCTTCCTCTAAGGTTAACATCTTACACAACATGGCACACTTATCAAAACTGACAAGTTACTACTGGAAATATCATCAACTGTTGACTTTATTTGGATTTAACTAGTCTTTCCACTATGTGCCTTTTCCCCTTCCAGGATGCAATCCAGGATACCATGTTGCATCAGACCTTGCTGTTTTTTTAATAGACTCAAACCCTCTGAAGGCCGAGCTGAATACACTTCTGCCAGGAAAATCTCCAGAGCCAGCATTTACTGTGTGCTTAAGGGCAGCCATCCTCACCACACTATGGCAGTGGTATTTCTGTCCTCATTTCACAGATGGAGACACTGAGACTCAAGAAAAGTTGAGAGGCTCCATCAGGGTCATTCAGAGGCACAGCCATGCAGCCTGGTTTCTGCTTAGCTGCCTTCCCTAGAGTATACACTCCCCTGGCCGGGGCCAGTGTTCCGTGGGTGGCCATGGGGAGCAGGGTCCCAAATCGAGCCCTTTGTGAGGACCCCTCCTCGCTCTGGGTTATCTCCTGGCTGGCATGCCCCTGTACAGCCCTTTCTCCCACTTCCACCCATTTCTCCCCGGCTCCCAGCAAAGTTGCAGCCTGTCCATCCTCCCACCGTGTGCTTGGCAAAGGCGCCTCCTGGTGTTTGCATTTGAATAGAGGTTCCAGCCTGAAAGCAAACAATGAAGCTCGTGAGGGATGGGGAGGACTCAACCCAGTAAGTTCCTGCAGCCCCTTCTTCACCAGCCACCCTAGGGCTGAAGGCAGTTCTACACTTACTCAGAAGGCTTATTTCTCCACTTGCGGTATCATAGACAGTGTCCTTCTCCCTCTCCTTCGGGGACCGCCCCTGCTCCTGAGGACAGTTCAGTTCAGTTACTCAGTCGTGTCCAACTCTTTGCGACCCCATGGACGGCAGCACGCCAGGCCTCCCTGTCCATCACCAACTCCCGGAGTTCACTCAGACTCGCGCCCATCAAGTTGGTGATGCCATCCAACTATCTCATCCTCCATCGTCACCTTCTCCTCCCGCCTTCAATCTTTCCCAGAATCAGGGTCTTTTCAAATGAGGAAGGAAAGGGTCTTTTTGACACAGCCTGGGGTCTCCCACCCCGTACCTCTGCCCACTGCCATGAGGCACACAGGCAGCTTCAGTCTGCTCTCTTGCTCCCAGCTCCCTCACCACCGCCATGGCCTCGAGGGGCTTCTAGTGACCCAACTACATGCTCGGTGTCTCCTCCCAACAGTGCAGCCTGCAGCTACAAGCATTAATTACTTCACTGATTAAGAAGATGCAGGTCTGAGCTACCACGCTGGGAAGTGGCCAAGCATGGGCCCAAACCTCAATCTGGCTGGCTCCAAACTATAATCCTTCCACTACACCAAATGTTCCACAGTGATTATTTTCGAAACAAGATCATTGCCAAAACCAACCTCGGGTTCCTGGTGCCGGGAGGACCCGTGCTGGCCCAGATCGGGCCACGTGCAGATCCCAGGCTCTGGAGGACCAGGCTGGGGACAAAGCCCCTTTTTAAGGCACCTGCCGGAAGGCGGATGAGGGTTCTCAGCCTGGCAGGCAGGAGGGCATGGGTAAGGGCTTGCATCCTATCAAGGAGTGGGCATTTCCTCGTTCAGGTGACACAGTTTGAAGAAGGCTGATAGTGAACCGCGTCTATTTATCTGGCAAACCTGACCTCGCCAGGGTGGAGCAGCGTTAATCCTCCTGTTTACCTGAAGTGAGTTGGATGAAACTAGCATTGTCTTAAGCGGGAACCACATTTCAGCCGTGGGTCTGACCTCAGTCCTGACATAGAAACCAGCAGTCGGGGGAAATCGCCACAGCACTGGGAGCTGCCATCTCAGGGTCACCGACCAGTCTTTTGCGTCCCTCTTGGTCACGGGTGGTTGGAGTGGCTGGATGGGCCCTGGAGATCTTTAGAGCAAGAGTAGAACAGCTAAGCTGTGCTCGGCACTGTGTACCGTGAATCAAGCGCTTTACCCGTGGTGACATGGTTAAGCCTTGGAACTGCAGCCAGGAAGGTGTAACAACTGTCTCCACTTTACAGATGAGATAACTAAGGCACAGAGAGCTTAAATATACTGCTAAGTTCACCCAGCCGTTCAGTGGCAGAGCTGCAAGTTGAACCTGGGCAATCTGGGTGCATGTAATCATTAGTCCATATGCTGGTGACCAACCTAGACAGAGGTCTGGAGGGACGTAGACCGGAGCATTCACGCTGGCTGTCTACGGGTGATTCTCCTTTTCTACTTGTCTTTCCTATGTATGTAGTGTTAGTTGCTCAGTCATGTCCGACTCTTTACAACGTCATGGAATGTAGCTCGCCAACCTCCTCTGTCCATGGCATTCTCCAGGCAAGAATATTGGCGTGGGTAGCCATTCCCTTCTCTGGGGGCTTTTCCCGACAAAGGGATCAAACCCAGGTCTCCTGCATTGCAGGTAGATTCTTTACCCTCTGAGTCATTAGGGATGCCCATTTGGCTTTCTTAGTTTTCTACAAAAATATATGTTTTGTGGGGACAGGGAAAACAATACAAAGAATTATCCTGGAGGAAAGAGAAGGTCCTTAGTGAGTGCATGTTGCCCAGGGCTCTGTTCCAGAAGGCTTTCACAGAAAATCAGTTTGGAGAGACCGTGGTAGCTCAGGAAGACAGATGGCAGATTTGTCTAAATCATTGATATAAAATGAGAGCTTTACTTATTTACTCACTCGTGTATCGCTGCAATTAGTCATTCATTCCTTCAAAAAAATATGGAGTTCCTGCCCTGTCCAGGTACTGTGGTGGGTGCTGGAGACTCAGTTATGCTTAAGACAAGGTCACTACCCTCCAGGGGATTCTGATCCCAAGGTGGGGGTGGAGGAAGCTGTGCTTTCAATCAAGCACCTGGTAACATATTAAGGAATAAAAGAGTTTGCAAGTCTCTTTCCTCCACCAGAGTTTGCACCCTTGAGGGCAGAGACTGGTACAGATGAATACCTGCCACATATTTCAACCATCCATTCATTCACTTACTTTTGCTTTACCATGTGGCTTTTGAAAAGACAGGGTGTACATCGAAGGAGCAACCCAGATGGTCATTTCTCCAGGTTGAGCGAGGCAGAGAAGAGGGTGGTTAGAAAAATCTCCATAGAGACTTAAGCAGAGGTGTTAAGTTTTTTTCTTTCTTTTTTTTTTTTCTGGTTTTCTGCCAGGTGGGGGGGGGTACTTCCCGGTAGAGGGAATAGCGTATGAAAAATGACTGTGGTATGCGAAATTGCCAGTGCATTTGAGGAACCACCAGAAGTTCAGTATGGCTGAAACATAGACTGTATGTCAGAGGGAGTGCAGACTAGGGGAAGGATAGGACTGGAGGGGTACGCAGGGCCCAGACTCCAGTGGCCTTTGTCACGCTAAGGAGCTGGGACTTACATGTGGCTAAGATACAAGGAGAAAGAATCAAAGGATGGAGTGAGGGCTATATGTCTGAAGCGGTTAGGAGGTGTGAAGCCTTCTCCTCCTCCTCCTCCATTCCCTGTTTCATAAGCCCTCACCTTCCCTTTTATAAAGGAGTGAAAGGGTAGGAAATGAATCTTTCAGGACCTACTATGTGTACCCTGTGCCACCTTTAATCCTTACTCTGGTAGACATCACCAGCCCCATTTTCCAGATGAGGAAACTGAGGCTCAGAGCTGTTAAGTGGCAGAGCTGTTTGCACAGACATGCATTCAGTTCCAAAAGCAATGCTCTGTACCCTGGGCCAGACAGAACCACTTAATGTGGAACGAAGCTTTTCTCTTCGCTAAGTATTTCATGTACCTAGGCTCACTGGATTCTTGCCATGACACGGAGTGGTAATTTGGGCAAGTGTCATCGTTCTCTTTTTCAGGAGGAAAATTGAGTCAGAGGGATTCACTGACTCCGTGACAGTGATGTGAGAGTTTCAGGATTAGAGACATCCAAAGTACAGAACAGATACCTATCTGAAAACCACACATGGAAACAAAAATAACCCAGAGATGGTTCTCGGTGCAAAGGGGCAGTTGTGGACATGCCACATGCCCACAGGAGATCCTCAGCGTGTGGAGGTTTGCAGCTGGAACAGCCGGAGGGGCCAATCCAAGTGGCTGAGCTAATCCCTTCCTCTGCCTTCTGCCTGCTTCCTCTGTCACCTCCAGGGCCCCTCCTGAGGGGACATCTGTAGATTCTCCACGGAATCCCTCATTTAGCTCCTGAGACCCAGCACAAGCCTGGGTGCAGAATGTTGGTGCAGTTTTGACAAGATGCTCACAGAGGTTCAGTGACTAGTTTTAATTAGGCCATCTTTGTTTACGTTTGATGTTTATCAGCTAATTGGCATGGCAAGGTGTGAGTCACACAGCTTTCCCCTGGCATGGAATCAGTTTGTCAGAGAAAAAAACCAGGAGAACAAATGATCCCAATTATGAGAGAACCCACTGGGCTAATTATCGTCCCACTAAGGACAGAACCTCCCCCCTCCTGCTGTTGTTGCTGCAACTGCGGCTGTGGCTAGACCAAGTGCCCTGGGTCCCCCGCACCCTGCCCCCAGCTCCAGAACTCCAGATGCCCGGGATCCAGGCCCCCCGCTGGCTGCCTGGACATTTGTTCCCTTGAATTCAGAACCCACATGTCCCCTCCTCTCAGACACAGCCGGGCAACGTGTGTCCTTGGACTCAAGATCATTCTCCCTGTAACCTCTTCCGTGAATAATAGCTCATGTATGTTGTGCCTTTCCCGCGTGCCAGACACTGTTGAAAGCAGTTTATCATTCTTTCCCCAATAACATGATGTCAGGTCTTACTATTACCTCCATTTTACAGATGGAGAAACTGAGATAGGTAGAGATTAAATAAACTCTCCAAGGGCAAGCGACAGAACTAGGTTTTGAGCCCACATGATCTTTCATCACTGCACTAGCTCCTGACCATCCTGGATTCTTGCAATGTCAGAAAGGCCCCAAATCTGATCAGTTAGGACCCTTAGGCAGATTCCTGTGGCCAACTCTCCTTCTAACTACAAAGGTACCACCACCTTCTAACAGTGCTGAACAGTGCTGTCCAGAACTTTCTGCAGTGCACTGTTCTGTCCAACGCAGTTGCCACTAAGCCACGTGTGGCTACTGAGCATGTGGTATTGTGGCTAGTGGGACCAAGGAAGTGAATTCTAAATCTTATTTCATCTTAATTTTAACTGAAAGAGCTGCGTGTGGCCCGTAGCAACCCTGATGGATAGGACAGTTCTGGCTGGTCAGCCCTCATTCTTCAAAGGCAGCCGTTCCCTAATCAACCCTGTGTTTGTGACCCTCCCATCCCCCGCTGCCGCTTTCTGGCCTCCTAGGGGGCTTTCTTGGTGCAGACAGAGGGACGGAGGTCTCTTCCTTTTCTGCATTCTTCCCCTCCTGCTCTCTAAGCCCCCTCCAGCCAAGAGGGGCTCGCGTGGAGGAATGCAGCTCCGCTGCCCTTGAGTTGAATGATGATCGTGGACCTTTGGAATGTCCACAAAGCCCCACACCCTCGGCCTCCCCAGTCTCCCTCCTTTACCGGGTAACAGATGGCCCCAGCTTTCACCAGCCGGGCCTGAGCACATTGTCACTCCCAGCTGAAAGTGAAATATTCAGTGGCATTTAAATTAAATAGACTCTAATGCTTCAGTAATATTAATTACGTTTTCATTCATCCCTGGCCTAATAAATCAATGCGGAAAGAGGGGAGGCTTGGGAGGCTGGCAGCCGAGTGGGGCCACTGGGCCTTTGTGTGAGCCCGCACACAATGCCCCCATTCTTACCGGGCCGCGCTTGCCCCTGCAAACATCTGTGCTCAGCCCCTCTCGAGGAGGAGCCGAAGGGGTAACATTTACACTCTGCTCATCCAATTTGTCCCAGCACCAGGGCCTAAGTCAACGAGAAATGTGAAGGCCATGCTGAAAATAACATGCAGGACTCGAATGTCTGTGTGTTTGGAAGCTGGGATGTTTGCAAAATTTCTGGGGCAGAGGGTTAGGGGGCTGATGGAGAGAGGAGGTGCCGTCAAACTTTGAGCTGCAGGACTGTGCTGGCTTAGCTTTGACTGTGGGAGGAAGGCAGGAAGGGGAAAAGAGCAGCTACCATGAAATGAATGCGTATTGTGTGCCAGGAACTGTGCCAAGCGCTTTATCTTTATTGTTTTAAACCAGGTTTGTTTACTGATTTATTTGTTGGCTGCACCATGTCTTAGTTGTGGCATGCAGGACCTAGTTCCCTGACCTGGGACTCAGCCACAGTCCCCTGCCCTGGGGATGTGGAGTCTTAGCTACTGGACAGCCAAGCAAGTCCCTATGCTAAGCACTTTTATTTTATTCATTCATTGTATTTGTTTCATACGATAATCTGGCATTAAATAGCAACTATTATTGGCCCATTTTACAGATGAGAAATTTATCTATGGTTGATTCAGAGAAACTGAGAAACTTGCTATGGTTCCAGCTTACGTCTTGTGACTCCAAAAGTCCACAATCTTCACCTCTAGATGTACTCTTACAGAAAAAAATACAGAAGAAAGGAAGGGGTCGCAAGGGGTGTGTTTTAGGCAGAGGGCAAGAGGCCAACATTTGAGAAGTTTGCAATGCTCCTCTTGGTTTCGGAGGGATTTTGCCTTTGGGGAGGTCTGCCCCTGCCCACCGGAGTCCCCACCCTACTCCGGGGCTATACATATGTAAAAGAAGCCAATAAAACAGAGAGAGAGGCTGCCCTCCTAAATCTTCAGGGGACAAAACCTCCCACTTGTGATGCTTCAAAGCTGCCCAGAGCTACCAGTTTACCCCCAGAAGTCCTCACTCAATGCCTCTGATTGGAAAATAAATAGCCTTGCACATAAAAACCACAGGCCAATTGTAAGCCTAGGGAATGGGAAAGTTCCGGGTGTGGACCACTGCGCACCAGCCCAGGGCCAGCTCTCCCCAGGCTGCCTCTCCTTAGGGGATGAGTGGGAGCTGAGGTGAGGGCCCAGTGGAAAGGGAGATTTCAATGTGGCCCCTGAGATTTCTTTAATGAGATTCATTGACCTATAACATTGTATTAACTTCATGTGTACAACATAAATGGTTCGATATATTGTGAAATGATAGAAAGATTGTAAACAACAGGTAAACAAATGTTAAATTCTACAACTTATTGCAGAAAAACTAAGAAATACGTATAAGCAGAAGGAAGGGAAAACATCACCTGAGTCCTCCTGCCCCAATTTGAACGATTAGTTTTGCAACTTTTGAAATGTGGTTTACTGAATTAAGCCCCACTGTTGGATATTTGACTTGTTTTTATTTTTCCTGTTTACAAACAGTGCTATAATGAATTTCTTTGCGGCTAAATTGAGGTGCTTCAGAGGTGCGTAACCTCAGGTATGTAGATGGCAGAAAGCAAAGAGGAACTACCCTTATGGCACCCTTATGGCAGAAAGCAAAGAAGGACTAAAGAACCTCTTGATGAAGGTGAAAGAGGAGATTGAAAAAGCTGGTTTAAAATTCAACATTCAGAAAACTAAGATCATGGCATCCAGTTCCATCATTTCATGGCAAATAGGTGGGAAAACAATGGAAACAGTGACAGACTTTATTTTCTCGGCCTTCAAAATCACAGTAGACTGTGACTGCAGCCATTAAAAGACACTTGCTCCTTGGAAGAAAACCTATGACCAACCTAGACAGCATATTAAAAAGCATAGCCATTACTTTATCAACAAAGGTCCATATAGTCAAAGCTATGGCTTTTCCAGTAGTCATATATGGATGTGAGAGCTGGACCATAAAGAAGACTGAGCATCAAAGAACTGATGCTTTTGAACTGTGGTGTTGGAGAAGACTCTTGAGAATCCCTTGGACTGCAAGGAGATCCAACCAGTCCATCCTAAAGGAAATCAATCCTGAATATTCACTGGAGGGATTGATGCTGAAGCTCCAGTACTTTTGGCCACCTGATGCAAAGAGTCAACTCATTGGGAAAGACCCTGATGCTGAGAAAGATTGAGGGCAGGAGGAAAAGGGACGACAGAGGAAGAGATGGTTGGATGGCATCACTGATTCGATGGACATGAATTTGAGCAAGTTCCAGGAGATGGTGATGGACAGGGAAGCTTGGTGTGCTGCAGTCCATGGGGTCACAAAGAATTGGACATGACTCAGTGACTGAACAATAGCAACAAAATTGAGGTGCACGCACACTTGATAAGTATCTTAGAATAAATTTCTCAAGGAGAAATTGCTAAGTCAAGGCAAATATACATGCATATTTTGAAGACAGAAATCCCGAGTGTCTATTGTGTGTGTTTGTGTTACTCGCTCAGTCATGAGTGCTCTGTTACTGACTCTGTGTGGCCTCATGGACTGTAGCTCGCCTGGCTCATGTCTATGTAGTTCTCCAGGCAAGAATACTGGAGTGAGTGCACTGCCATTCCCTTCTCTAGGGATCTTCCCAACCCAGGGATCGAATCCAGGGCTCACACATGGCAGGCAGATTCTTTACCATCCGAGCATCTGTTAGGGATTTTTTTTTTAATGGTATGGAAAGAAAGTATCAACCCCAGACCCAATTCCTACCCAGTGTAAACATCCTCACCCTCTGTCACTGAAGCTTGATACTTAAGGCAGGTTTGATTGTGCAAGTTCAAGCTCTGGAACCGTCTAGTCATCATGTTGGTGATTATGATTCAGCATCTACAGATCCAGGATGAGGGCAGCATCAGGTCCTGAAACTCGTCCCTTCAATGTCCCACAGGAAGCAGCTGAATAAAGTGTCCCAGCCTGTGGTCTCTGGAGTCAGCCTAGATTCAACATGAGCTCCACCTCTGACAGTCTGATGTCCCAAGGGAAATCACCCATCCTCTCTGAATCTCGGTTCCCCATCTGCAAATTAATGGGTGATGATTGTGTCTTATCTTATCTCTGTGAAGACTGTACATGTAAAACACTTAGCACAACGTCTGATACACGGTAAACATTCATCCAACACTGGCTACTATACTGTTATTAAACTGATCAAAATCAACCCTGAATATTCATTGGAAGGTCTGATGCTGAAGCTGAAGCTCCAGTACTTTGACCACCTGATGCAGAGGCGATCCATTGGAAAAGATCCTGATGCTGGGAAAGACTAAGGACAGGAGGAGAAGAGGGTGACAAGGAATGAGATGGTTGGATGGCATCATTGACTCAATGGACATGAGTTTGAGCAAGCTCCAGGAGATAGTGAAGGGCAGGGAAACCTGGCGTGCTGCAGTCCATGGGTCACAAAGAGTCAGATACGACTTAGCGACTGAACAATTAATATGCTCTTCAGCCAACCTTATTTATTCAAGTCTTGGAATTTTCTTGAAGGCAGCAAGAGACACCATGAATTGCACCCTATTTAATGTAATGCTTACCTTACACAGGAGGTGATTGAACTCAGTCTAATATCCATGGAGGCCCTGCCTCAAGATGAATCGTGTTATGCCCTGTGGGGGAAGAGGAGATAAATGGATCTCCAGGAACCCGCTGGCTGGGTATGGAGCTGGAGACGTGCATCAGTAACTCGGACCTAAGGCTGCATGCTGCCAACGACGTAGAGAGGTGCAGACAGTGTGTGTGGCTGAGGCATATTTGAGCCATATCATATTTATGGAAGGAGGGGCTTGACGGGGAAATCAGGGAGATCTAATAACTTGTCCAAAGTCACAGAGTTACTAAGACAGGAAGCTGAGATTAGACTTTGGCCTGTCTGGTTAAAAGACTCATATTTGTTTACTTCATACTAACAAACAGATAAAGGTCAAAACCATTCTAGAGTAGAATGAGGCCATCTAACAGAATTTGCTGTGATGATGGAAATTTTCTATAGCTACACTATCCAATATGGCGACCCCTAGCTGCATGTGGCTACTTAGCAGTTGAAATGTAGCTAGTTTGAGTGACTCCAAAATCCATTTAAGATTTTTCAATTTTATTTAAATGTGGTTAGTGGCTGCTGTGTCAGAGAGTACACCTCTAGACAGAGAAAGAAAGCTGATTTAAAGAAAGGAGTTAATGTTGATGATTAATGCTTTCAATGACCAGGAAGGTGAGAGATTTAAAGAAATAAAAAATGAAAAGGAAATCAGACTGTCATTTGAAGGGCACCGTTCATAATAATTTAAAAAATAGTTTCACGGAAGCCAAATATTTTTCCACCCTTGGAGCAACATTTGGTTGATGTGCTCTGACCATGCCATCTTTGTGGCTCTTTGTCAAACAGCTTGGGGCCAAGCCAAAGCCCATGGGGAGGGTTCCCTTTGGCAAATGTATTCTCCCTTTTTTCTGTTTTGTATTTGGCATTAAACCGAGTAACTGTCTCATGCTGAAAGCACCACACGTATCTAATTCCCATTTTGTTCTCTGTCAGATTCAGGCAAAGAGCTGATGGAATAGCTGACACTTTCAGGTCAGAGAAGACTTCCTATCTGTAGTTCTTAATGGTTGGAGCTGTGCAAAGACACACTAGGCAACCTCAGGGGGAGGTGAGTCTCCCATCAGGAGAAGGGTTTAAGCATGGACTCAACAATGATGGGTATGTTGTATCAAGGTTGTGAATGTCAGATGGAAGCAGAGGGGCGGGTGGACTAAAAGGGCTTTTATGTTATTTCTAACTCTCAAAGTCAGGTTCTTTGCAAAGCAGGCAACTTTTGTCCTGTAAAAGTCTTCCTCTGTCCATATCCCACTGTTATGTTCCGACCAGGAATCCCCTGAGATCAGGATTGTGTCATAATCACCCCGGTATTACTGGGCCAGGCATGGTACTTGGCACATGGAAGGTGTTCAGAAAACCCTGCTTGTTGTTGTTGTTGAAAGATCATTCAGATCTTGACATCTTAGCCTAAACATAAAATGGGAGTCTTCATTTGCTCTGATGCGAGGAAACACCCAGCCCCAGGAGGTAAAAGAGAGCACACTCTGAGTTACAGAGTGTCTGCTACAGGCTGGGTACTGTGGTGGTGCATTTGCACACATTTTATAGTGCAATATCCGTAAACTTAGAAAGCAGTTATCCTTCAGTTAAAAAATAAATTAAAAAAAGAAGAGGCATTAATATACCCATTTTATAGATAAGGAAGCTGAGGCTTGACAAGGAAGTAATCTGTAATCACATAGGTAGTTAAGCGACAGGGGTGACAGTCAACAGCCTTTATTACTAATCTTAAACTGGTTTGTGGGGCAAATGAATTAAAACTTATTAGGAGGGATCAGTATTGATGACGCCAAGAGACTGGAGAGACATCTTAGGCAACATGATGATATCTCAGTGCTGAAGAGGTAAGGAGATATCTTCTGCTTCTTTACCAAAGAAACCACCATGTCCTAGTGGCTCACAGCAATACAGGACCATAGCAGATGACGCCATCTCCTCATCTCACACCTCTCATCCCAATTCTGAAAAATCTTCACCTGATCACAGGAGCCTCTAAGATTGGTGTCTTTAAACTTCTAAAGAATTACTTCAAATGCAAGACCCCCCTTTTTTTTCAGCTCCCTCCCACTGACCAAAGTCCACTTAAGATGTATTAACCAAGACTCTGTTGTAAGTGGCAGAAGCCCATTTCAGAGTGGTTTCATGGTAAAAGTGGCTCATGGTGCTGTAAAGGGAAGACTTCAGGTGTGGTTGCTGTAGGTGCCCAGGTGATGGTATTATAGAAATATCTCTCACATATCTTTGACTCCCGGAGAAGGCAATGGCACCCCACTCCAGTACTCTTGCCTGGAAAATCCCATGGATGGCGGAGCCTGGTAGGCTGCAGTCCATGGGGTCGCTTAGAGTTGGATACGACTGAGCGACTTCACTTTCTCTTTTCACTTTCATGCATTGGAGAAGGAAATGGCAACCCACTCCAGTGTTCTTGCCTGGAGAATCCCAAGGACGGGGGAGCCTGGTGGGCTGCCGTCTGTAGGGTCGCACAGAGTCGGACACGACTGAGGTGACTTAGCATCTTTGACTCCCCTTCCTTCTGTTTTGGCTCCATTATCAGGGATGGCCAGTAGAGACTCCAGATTTACTTCCTACCTGCATAGCATTTTCAGCCAACTTTCCTCCAACAGTTCTAGAATTGAAAGAAAGGCAGTGCAATACACACTGTTGAAACCATGAGCTGCCTCGTGCCAGAGGTCTGCGCGGGGTGTGACAGATGTCAAGGACGAATGTGTTTCCCTCGAAATTTTAAAACATCCTGAGGCAGGCTTGAAGGTCCTCTGCGGCATTTCAGAGTACTTTGATGCGCTGCTCGGGACAGAAGGTTGTGGGGTTCCCTTCTCCCCTGTCTGACCTGCTGCTTCTCTCTCTTCCCTAATCCGAGGCCTCGTCTCTTCACGTCAGAGAGTAGTGTTTGGAGCTTTGGTAAACATGTCACTTGAAGTAGGTTACTTTTCCTTTTTAATCCTTAGGTTTCTCTTGGTAAGTGGTAATTACGCAATCTACCTTGTAGGGCTGTTGTGAAGATTAAATGAGATTCTAGATTTAATGTCTCTGAGCACAGTTCCTGGAGATATCGGCATTCAGAGTTGGAGCTATTGTTTTCCTTCTTTTTATTATTACTATTAATATATGGGGCAGATATATTAGTCAGCATTTGGTTCATCTAAGAATAACAGAAAACACAAAATAAGTGGCTTAAATAAAATAGATGTTTACTTCTCTCTCATGTAAAAGTCCAGGAAGATAGTCCAGGGCTGGTGTGATGTTACCTGGAGCCAGGGATTTACACTCTTTCTATCTTATTTATCTACTATGCATAGTTCCATTTCCAAGGTCATCTCATAGCCCAAAGAGCTGCTCTAGCCCCAGCCATCATGTCTCATTCCAGCCAGAAGGACAAATGAAATGGGAAGAAAAGTTCATGCTTTCTTTCTTCTTAAGGGTTACATACCCCAGTCCTGCACAAATCTCTATGCCAGAACTGAAGTCACACCTAGCTGCAAGGGAAATGGAGGATAGGACGTTATTTTGGGCAGCCAGGGTGCCCGGCTAAAAATTGTATTACTGTGGGGGAAGGGCAGGCTCTGCCCCAGCAGAGCAGTGGGAAAGGACCCAGAAGCTAGACTTACTCTGGATGGTGGAGCTCAAAGAAAATTGTGCCTCTGCAAAAAGGGACAAACTGGGCACATTTTGCTACCTGAGGAATGTCAGATTGACTCCAGAATTTTTAAGCAAGCTGGAAGTTAAAACTCTAGTCTGGAGCTCTCTTCCCTGAGCCAAGGAGCTTTAGCCCAGTCTTTCCCCACTCACTGCCAGCCAGGGCTGGGGAGACATACAGCACGAGCCCCAGGCAAACTTGGTTTGAGTCCAAATTCCAGGACTCTTGGGGCTGACTGGCAGCCACTCTGTCTGAGCAACCTGGGGGATCCTGAGAAAAGAATGAACATCCGAATCCCAGAACAAAATCCGTGGCGATGATGCTCCTGCGGCCCGGGGTCTGGCTGGGAGGCCGCACAGTGGGGAAGATGAGGTCATGGTGACAAATGTGAGAAGGGGGAGGGCTCCCGAGGGCAGCAAATGTGCCCAGGAGCCAGCAGCCCACGGCCCAGAGTGAAGCCTGCCTTGGGGGCTCCATCCCTCGTTCTGCCACGGCTCTGCTGGGTTTTTGGATTTCAGTCTATCTAGTTAGAGGATGGGAAATACATCTGCTGTCCGCTCTGCTTTGTAAGGCTGCTGTCAGCAGCAGCTAGGCTTAGGAATGTCCAGAAAGTGAACAGTGTCTAAAGAAAAAGGGGTTTGGTTGCCAGGCGTTGGTGGGGCGGGAGGGACGAAGAGGCAGAGCACAGAGGATTTTCAAGGCACTGAAACTGTTCTGTATGGCACAATAATGGGGGATGCATGTCATCATACATTTGTCCAAACCCACAGAACGTACAGCACTTGAGAGCGAACCCTATGTAAACTATGGACTTAGCCTGATAACAAGGCGTGGATGTTGGTTCACTGATTGTAACAAATGTACCACACTGATGTGGGATCCTGTTGACGGGAGAGGCTGTGGGAGGACTGGGGAGGGGATGGGAGGGCTGTGTGGCAACTCTCAGTGCTTTGGGGTCAATTTTTCTGTCAATCTAAAACTTCTCTAAAATTTAAAATGTAAAGTCTATTAATTTTCTTAAAAAAAAAAAGATATAAAAGAGCTTGACCTTGGGAGTAATACTGCCAACTTGGGGGCTGAGTAAACATTTACTGAACAGCTGTTGAAAAGAAATCAACCATGCGTATTCATCATCTGGTCCAAAAGCCAACTACTGCACAGGGCTATAAAGACGGGTAATCAGATACTAGGTAAACAGTGATTATCAACATTACTACATTTATCAAGGTAAATGTACTAAAAGGGGTTAAGGGAGACCCCAAACATCTATATAACATAGAATTGCTCACATCTTGGTATAGAGTGGTCCATTTGATGAGGGTGGTATTTTAATTTGGGACGTGGAAGTAAAAAATAACTAAAAATATAGCTGCCATGTTATCCGAGTCTTATTGGTATTCCTTTAGGTCATTCCATGATTATTGGCTTTAATTCTTCTGTTTAGGGGATAAAACTGTTTTTAAAAATTGACTTTTCCCCCTTTCTTTAAAAGTGAAGTATAGTTGATTTACAATGTAGTGTTAGTTTCAGTTATACAGTAAGGAGATTTGATTACACATACATAAGCATTTTTTTTTTTCAGATTCGTTTCCCTTATAGGTTGTTACAGAATGTTGAGTATAATTCCCTGTGCTATATAGTCAGTCCTTGTTGATTACCTATTTTATATATAGAAGTATGTAGATATTCATCTCAAACTCCTAATTTATCGACCCCCCCCATAGCCCCTTGGTAAGCACAGTTTGTTTTCTGTCTGTGGGCCTGTTTCTGTTTTGTATATATGTCCACTGAGACACAATCAGTTTTTGACAGTCTGTGAGTACTTTTGTTCAACATTTGAGTTTTTCTGCTCTATAAAGAAAGCCAGGATTGTACATTGGCCTGAAGAAAATGCAACAAGGTTCCCGAGCCTAGTGCTACTGGGGATGAGTCTAGAGCTGTTGCTGCTGCTGCTGCTGCCAAGTCGCCCCAGTCGTGCCTGACTCTGTGCGACCCCATAGACGGCAGCCCACCAGGCTCCCCCATCCCTGGGATTCTCCAGGCAAGAACACTGGAGTGGGTTGCCACTGCCTTCTCCAATGCATGAAAGTGAAAAGTGAAAGTGAAGTCGTTCAGTTGTGTCCGACTCCCAGCGACCCCATGGCCTGCAGCCTACCAGGCTCCTCCGTCCATGGGATTTTCCAGGCAAGAGTACTGGAGTGGGGTGCCATTGCCTTCTCCAGAGTCTAGAGCAGGGCAGTCCAATAGAACTGTTTGTGACAGTAGCAATGTTTCCATCTTCACTGTCCTTTATGGTAGCCACTACTTATGTGTGGCTACTGAGTACTTGCAGAATGACTAGGATAAGGGAAGAACTGAATCTTTTTTAAAAAAGTAAATTTAAACCACGATGTTGAATAGCCACACAAGGTCAGTGGCCAGTGTATTGAACAGCTTGGGTCTGGGGTCATATTCTTCAGTAGTTCTTTGCTACTTACATCCAGTGCCTTGGAAGTTTGCTGTGTATCTATGTGCCTGTATAAGCATATGTGTGCCTGTGTCGGGGAAGTGATGCATGCATTAATGAGTGTACAGGAATGCTGCAGAACTTCCCATGGACCCACTTAAGATTTTATCCTCAACCCACAAAAATCACAGGCCCAAAATGATGGGTCTGTGACACAGAAAACCCACACAGAAAACCTCTGACCTGAAAAAAGCAGAAGACATCATGGAATCCCGGAAATAAGGCAGGGGTTACATAGAATTTCTTTGCTGTATATCGTGTGTATATTTCTGTTTTAAAAATAGGTCACAACAGTCATAGTCACATTAGGTATAATGGATCAGGGGATCAGACTGAGCTTTGTCACCAAGTTGCTGTGCTGGTCTGGCGTGTGACATCCCTCTCCGGGTCTCACTTTCCCCATGGTTACTACAGGGATTGGATAAGATGGTGTATAACAATTGTTCGGCTCTTTGATGACATCCCAGGTCTAAGCAAAATATAGACTTTTTTTTAAATGGAAAAACATGAAGATGGAAAACCTTACTACAGATGGGTCTAAATCGACAGCAAACTAGGCCGAAGTGTGTACCACATTCTGCAGAATGCTGCAGAGAAAAGAAGTGTCACTACGGTCCGATCATACACCCAGCTAAGGTTAAGCAGGTTTCTTGACTTCAGGACTTCTCAGAACCTTTAACACTCTCCTGGCAGTCATGACTCCCCAGGCGGGGGATCCAGTTGCTGCTTTTCCCAAACTTAGTTGACTCCAAATTTTATTTCGGTTTGAAGAGCATCCTGTAGGAAGGACTACTGTTCTGTGAAACACATGTAGGGGAAAGCTGACCTGGAGACACTGAGTCGTTCTTAGGGACCCTAGTGTCTCCCCAACTTTCGGTGTCCCCCTTCTTCTCTTGCTGGATGTGCAGGGATGGGGTTCTGCACTCAGCGGAAAGTCAAATCCTGCTCTCCTTAGCGCAGGTTCGACTCCCCATGGCCCCAGCTCGCCAGCTGCCCCGTGCAGCCTGTTTGGATATGGGGCTATCGTGATTTGCAAATCCCCTCTCTAGCTCAAGTGTACAGACCCAGAACATGCTCCTTGCTGGAAGGACAATGTCAACCGAGACCCCCAGCAGTATGGTGACCTCTGTAGAAGCTGGCAGCACCTCGCAGAGGGCAGAGTTTGGCTCTGCACTTGTACAATCAGTTGTAAATTCTGCTGAGCTCTATGGATCCATCTGGATGAAAAGATCTGTATAAATGCAAGATCATTATCATTATCAGCTGTCCCAGTTGGAGCCCAGCGATTCGCGAGCCCACAATCAATGGGGCTTTTCCAACAATCCCATTCTACCCAGCTTGAAAAAGGTGTAATTACATGGGGCTGCACATCCTCTGGACAGACAGAGGGCATGTCTGTCCCCGTGTCCATGGTCCCCAGGGTAATTGGGAGAGGAATATCCTAGGCCCCTCACCAGATACATGAGCAGAGGTGCCCTCGAGGCCCTGCCCATGTCCAGGGCAAGTAAGACACTGCAGCCTGAGCTTCCTCCACTCCAATCTTTGTCCTGATGGACATGAGGGGATGGTACTGCTTTTGCCTCTCTGTAGCTCAGGTGGTCTCGGAGGCATGTGAAGGCTGCTACTTTTTTTTTCTTGATTTTGTCTAGGATCAGGAAAAACTTGGACTCAGAGAATCTTCTTTTCTGAAGCTCCCTGCCCACAGCACACAAGGAGAAGAGAGTCTTCCAATCAGGGCAACTCTGAGCTAGAGGACATACACCCTACTTCATTCTTTCCTCGCAAATCTCTGGCACTTCTAACTGTGTGACCTGGGGGAAGTTTACTAACCTTTCTGAGCTCTCTGAAAGAGGGATGGCAATTCTTACCTACGTGAATACAGATGGTCCAAGACCAATTGGGTTTTTGAGCACCTTTGCTTATTAGGAGAGCGGGATCTTTTCATTCTTACTCAAAGACTTTGGGTACTGTAGGAGGGAAAAATAAAGAGACACACTTTCTTTTTTAAAATGATTTTGTCTGGAAGTCATCCAGGGGACTCAAAGGCCAGTTCGGAGTCAGGACCTTCATAAGCGTCGGGTTCCTAGGAAGTTCACCAAGGCTGACTTTTCTGTTTCACACTCATCTGACCGCACCCTCCCATCAGCTTCTGGGGCCTGTATCCTCACAGATGTGGGAGACAGATGTGGGAGTGGGTAATGAGCGGGTGGTCCCCCCAGGGGCCTGCCTTGCCCCTGAGCTCTGGTGCCCGGACCTCTGAGGAGGCAAGAGGCTTTGTTGTTATTGTTTAGTTGCTCAGTCGTGTCTGACTCTTTGCGATCCCATGGACTGTAGCATGCCAGCCTTCGCTGTCTTTCACTATCTCCTGGGGTCTGCTCAAACTCATGGCCACTGGGAGACTTTTTCCCATCTCCAAATGTGCCTCCCACACAATGGCTGAGACGTGTCCTGTCCTCTTTGCCCCTCCCCATCCCCAATTCTCTTGAGAAAATTACCAGAGAGCTGAGAAGAGAGATGATGTGGCTGGAAAGGGAACCAAATGGGTAGGCGGGGAGGTGAGGCGGGGGAATGCGTTCCCTGTCAGCTCTAGAGACAGAGTTCAGGCCACTTTCACTGCCTGCCCATCCCCCCCGCCCCCCAAATAGTCAGTTCTGACCTCAGGCTGGGAGTGTCCCAGAACAATGAGTCCTTCACTTGGGTTCATTTTTAACTTTTAAAAATGGCCTCTGTGTCCTGGCAGGGTGAGACTTTGGCCTTTGGTGTGAGGGAAGTGGCTATTCTGAGGATGTGCTTGACACACACACGATTCTCCTGTGTGACCTTGGACCACATCTCTGATAAATAGACTGGCTGGGGGAGGAGTCTGGCCCACTGACCTCTCAGGTGACCAGAGTCCTCCACGGGCCATGGCTGACTGGACATTCAAGGGACACCCTTGGCTGCGTCTGGGCGAGCAGAATCCAGCAAGCTCGGAGAGTATGTGGACCTGAGATCTGGTACTGTCTGCTGCAGTAGTGGCAAAAACCTCCTGAGCAGATGTAGGCGTTTCCTAAAGCATGTCTGAGTTCAGGGCAGGGAGAACTGGTGGGGCCTCTGCTTTAGGACTGACGACTGGGGGCTCCAGCCAGCCAGCTCATTCATCAGGGTCCAGTCTCCGGGACTCTGGCATCTCTGGATCAGTGGACATGAGTTTGAGCAATCTCCAGGAGATAGTGAAGGACAAGGAAGCCAGGCATGCTGCTGTCCAAGAGGATGCAAAGAGTCAGACACGACTGAGCTACCGAACAAGACAAATGTAAAAGAGCCCATCTTGGTGGGTGTTGTTCATTTATAATGCATATGGTCATGTTGATGAAGCCTGAACGTATAACGCTTTACCAGTCCAATAATAAAAAAAATTAAGATGCTACCTCCTGTCATTCTTAAAAACGAGCCTGATTTATCCCATTCATTAGGGCTTTAGCTGGGACCTGGATGTCAGCTCTTTAACCTAAGGAACATTTAGAGTATGTAGAGAATGTAAATAACACCCAAAGCTACCCTAAAAACATCATAAAGCAGTCAAGAGGCTGCCCCCAGTTTATTAGCACATATTTCACAAGTCATGTTTAGCAGATTCAGTCCTCATGAGCCCTGCCTTTTATCTGTCAGTAAACCTTTTCCTGATGCCATTTGTCAGCTGGGTGTTTCCAACATGAAGAATCACATCAGCTAACTCAACTGGCTTCAACGAGCTGGCCCAAGAGGACTTTGAGTCATATCCCAGCGGAAGGGTGGTGCCTGTAGCTAGAGGCAGGTAGGCAGTGATGTGTGTTAGGTCCGCCAGACGCTGCATGAGGTGGTCATATATTCTCCCACATGAGCCACAGCCAATCCTGGAAGTAGATTTTGTTACCCTGTTTTTGCAGATGAGGAAACAGGTTTTGCGTAAACAAGGGTTAAACCAGAACGTAAACCCAGAACAGGGTTACTACCACAGCGTTTGCCTCTCATCTTCCGGTTCTTCTGATGACACCACATGGCTTCTCTTTGCCTTTTGTCTCTTCCTGGTTCCATCACTTTTAACCATGGGACCTGGCTTAGTGGTTGGCTCACTTCTCCAAACGTCAGAGTTCTGACCTTGTCAATGGAAATAACTGTGTTAGTCCCACTGCCCTCACTGGGTTGCTCTGTGGACGACATGAGATAATACAAAAGAAGGGGAAAGGGAGAGAGGCTTCCTCTCCCTTCTCTTTAAGGTTTCAGGCCAGTCCTTCCAAATCAGTCAAGGAGAAGAGAGTAGCTCCAGGAATTCTCCAGAGAGAATACTATGACAGGTGCAGTTCAAAGCAAAACAAACTAAAAAAAAAAAAAAAAGAGTAATAAACCACCTTTCCCACTCCATACAAGAACATTTCAAGCCATAGGAGCTTTCAAAAGCCCACCACTTAGATGAAACTGTTCCTATTGAGACCCTGTAGAGAAGAAAGATGTCGACTACCTTCCCTCAAGCTTCCTCAACCAGACACAGGAAAGGAAAGCGACTGAGGGGGTCTGAATGTGTTGACGA
Source organism: Neotragus moschatus (assembly GCA_006410615.1). Lineage (NCBI taxonomy): Eukaryota > Metazoa > Chordata > Mammalia > Artiodactyla > Bovidae > Neotragus > Neotragus moschatus. The sequence goes on along the minus strand of SJYA01002280.1, from coordinate 4,265,116 downwards.
AGAGGGTGGAGGTGCTGTGGTTTTAGTGAGTTTTTCGCTGGGTTAGCTCGTGGCCTCCACGACAGTGGAGGTGAAGTTTTTAAAAATAGAAACAGCCCTGAGCCTCAGTTGTAACATATAGGATGCTTCACAGAATCCATATTTCTGTTCAATATGGGAATTTTTCAGATTGAACCTCAATCCAGAAGCTATTCAACTAGCCAAGGAGACGATAACATGAGACAGGATGTCAGTCCTGCAGAACACAGGGGCTGTGAACCAGGGCATACCATGTATGGATTAGAGGAAGTGGAAAGCCGCGGGGCAAGCACAGATAGAGGCAGACAGAGTCCTCCCGGAGAGGAGTGAGGGAAGTGCAATGGGGATATTATGGAGCATACAGAAAAAAGAGGATATCGTGGGCATCATTTTTGGCAAACCCCAGGTTATTTTTAAAAACTCTATTTATTCTGAGGAAATGTTCGAATATCTAGAAAAGTTGCAAAAGTATCCACAGAACTCCCGACACAGCGTATCCTTTGCCCAGATTCACCAATTGTTGATATTTTGCCTCGTTTACTTTACCACCCTTCTCTCCCCTCCCCTCCCCTGCCCTTATATGATTTCTTTCCCTGAACCTTTAAGAGCAAACTGCAGACCCAATTCCACTTTAGCCCTAAAAACTTTAAATTTCCTAAGAATAAGGGCATTTTTTACATGACCTCGGTACAATTAATTACAGAATTTATTAAAGGTTTTAATGTAATGCAAGGGTAGGCAAATTTTTTTCTATAAAGGGACAGAGAAAACTTTTTTATTAATTTTTATTGGTGTATAATTGCTTTACAATGTTGTGTGAGTTTCTGCTGTACAGCAAAGTGAATTAGTTATACATATCCCCTCTGGTTTTGATTTCCTTCCCATTTAGGTCACCACAGAGTACTTAGTAGTGTTCACCATGCTATACAGAAGGTTCTCATTAGTTATCCATTTTATACATAGTAGCCTGGAAAATCCCATGGACAGAGGAGCCTGGTGGGCTGCAGTCCATGGGGTCTCGAAGAGTCAGACATGACTGAGCGACTTCACTTTCACTTTTCACTGTCATGCATTGGAGAAGGAAATGGCAGCCCACTCCAGTGGAATCCCAGGGATGGCGGAGCCTGGTGGGCTGCCGTCTATGGGGTCGCACAGAGTCGGACACGACGGAAGCGACTTAGCAGCAGCAGCAGCAGCAGTGTATATATGCTCATCCCAGTCTCCCAATTCATCCCACTCTCCATCCTCCCTTGATCCCCATACATTTGTCCTCTATATCTGTGTCTCCATTTCTGCTTTGCAAATAAGATCATTTATACCATTTTCCTAGAATCCATATATATGCATTAATATGTGATATTTGTTTTCCTCTTTCTGGCTTACTTCATTCTATATGACGTCTCTAGATCTCTCCATGTCACTGCAAATGGCACTGTTTCTTACCTTTTTAATGGCCAAGTAATATTCCGTTTCCTATATGTACCACACCTTCTTTATTCATTCCTCTGTTGATGGACACTTAGCTTGCTTCCATGTCCTAGCTATTGTAAATAATGCTGCAATGAACACAGTAAAGGTTAAGGACAAGATCTGAGCCCAGACTCCAAGGCCTATGTGCTTATCTACTGGCTTTCTTTAGCACTATGGCTGGTTTCTGGACTCTTGTATTGTTCATAAATAATCACTTATGCTAACTGAAGTCAGGGTGCATATCATATGAAGATCTCCTGGCTTTAGTGACTCTATAAAGTGTTGTTCTCTTCACCCTCATGAGCATCTATGCCCAAGAATGCCTTTTTATTTTTGTTCCCACTGTCTTGTTTTGTTCTTGCCACCTCTGTTCTTAGGAATTGGGCCCTTTCTCTGAGCCCCACTATAGCAGGTTGGCCCTAGAGAGACTTCCTGGCTGATAGCTCACTATCATCTGACTCCCAAATCACTAAGATGCTGGATTCATCACTAGTGAGTGCTTGAGACCTGGCAGGTCCCCCTGGAAGCCTTCTGCGTTGACAGTGGTCTAATCTTTGAGAGCTGCCTATGTATACCTTTTCCCTATGGGCTGGAACACCCAGCAAAGGTTTCCTGGGGGAGGTAGAGCATGGGCTGTGAAGCACAGTAATCTGAAAGACATGAGAAAAAAATCAGTCGAGAGTGGAGAGAGAAGCTCTAAAGAGATTACTTCCAGGAATGTAACCCTGCATTGATTTAGCCACACGGTGATGCTTTGTATCCACCATTTTGGTGAAATCTGTCGTTCTTGAAACAATTCGTTTTATATCATTGCCCAAGGAAGAGGCCCAGTTATTAGACGCATACAGACAATAGAAAATTGTCCTTTAGGTAAACCATACACGTGGNGGAATGTAACCCTGCATTGATTTAGCCACACGGTGATGCTTTGTATCCACCATTTTGGTGAAATCTGTCGTTCTTGAAACAATTCGTTTTATATCATTGCCCAAGGAAGAGGCCCAGTTATTAGACGCATACAGACAATAGAAAATTGTCCTTTAGGTAAACCATACACGTGGAGCTGATGAAGAGACACATTGCCCCTTTATTAGAGACAGAGGAAACCTCGGTAACTAGGAGGTCACCAAAAAAGGTCAAGTCTTCTAAGGTTTTGTCTTATTGTGTTTTAATCGTTCTCTCTCTCTCTGGTCAAATAAGGACAACTGTTTTCTAAACTGAGGGGCAGCTTAATGGGATGGAAAGACCAGCAGTCAGATAGCACTAGGGAAGTCATTAGTTGTCCACTGGGAAAGGCTGAAGGTGTCTCAATCCAGGGGTCTGACGATTTGCAATTTTGAAAGTAGCCAAAGGTGGCAAGGAAGACTCCATTGGTCATATTGACATGTCATGGGACACTGATGAACTTGTCAGACTTTTCAATGAAAACAAGGTGTTACCCTCATCATCTGGGTCATTATCAGATGGTAAGGGAGCAATCTGGTCACCTTGGACAATGTGGACTAGTCTTTTTTTTTTTTTTTAAGTATTTATTTATTTGATTGCGTTGGGCCTTACTTGTGACATGCAAACTCTTTAGTTACAGCGTGTGGCATAGAGTTCCCTGACCAGAGATTGAACCTGGACCCCCTACATTGGGAGCATGGAGTTTCAGCCATTGGACCATCAGAGAAATCCCAATGTGGGCTGATCTTTAAGACCAACACAACAAACATAGGAGCAGTCTAATTTTCAGTGTGTTGGAATGTGGACTCAGGTTTGAACTGTAGGTGAATTGCAAGGTTATCAGTCAATTTGTTATATCTTCATGACTTTGCTAACTGCCTTGAGGTGGGGTTGGAGCCCAAGAGAAGTAGCTGGATTTGCTCATAAGCAGAGAACCTGGCTCCTGCATCCCTGTTTCTCACGGAATCCTACATTTGATGGGATAGCAGTATTTCTTTAGCAGGGGGCAGCAGGGAGGAGTAGGGTTTAGAGTGGGGTGGGATTTGTTATTTCTTTCCTTGCCATCTCTACCAAGTAACATGAGCATCCTGTGGGAAGGAAGAAGCTTTTTAAAATTTTGCCTCTTTTCTCTTAAACTGAAAATTTAAAAATTTGTCAAACTACTGAGAAAAATGCTTCAATCTGTTCTTTTTTTTTAATTGTTCAATCTGTTTTTAAGATCCAGAATTTCCATAGTTTTCCTACCAGGTTTTGTTTGAAAGCTAAAAATAGCAAGCAGAGTTCTTAAAGCAAAGTTAGGAATAGCGGAACTAATTTCTTGACTCTCAAGAGACCTACAGGAAGCAAGATGCAAATGAAGGCTAAATTGATCACTGATATACTAGGAAGTCTGCGGCCCACCGCATCTCTTGGAAGTTTTCTTTGATCTCCTAGTTTTGACCCACTGAAGAATGAACGGCCTCCCAACTTTCACCCCACGGTGCTTTGCATGTGTGTATGTATGTGTGTGTACGTAGATAGAGTTTACCATACTGCATTACAATCAGTTATATATTTCTTCTTTCTTGTGATCCTGGAATGCAGTAGGTATTCAGAAATTAACTGTTGGTTGATTTGAATTATATTTTCATGTGCCCGCTGAAACTGAAAATTCTTTACAAGGAAATATATGAAATGCAAGCTTCGCTGATGGCTCAGCAGGTAAAGAATTCACCTGCAATGTAGGAAACCCAAGAGACAGGGGTTCAATCCCTTGGTTGGGAAGATTTCCCTGGAGAAGGAAATGGCAATGCACTCCAGTATTCTTGCTGGAAAAACCCCATGGACAGGGGAACCTGCCAAGCGTAGTCCAACGGGTCATGGCTGTGCAACTGAGCACACGAGCTGCCATAGGCTCTCTTTCCTTTCTTCCTTCCCTCCTTCCTCTCTCCCTCTTTCTCTTTCTTTCTTGAAAGGATTGCCCTTAAGTCACTTTGTTACTCTCTTACAGACCAGCTTGCTTTCCCTGGGAGTCTGGGCTAACCTCTCTGCTTCCTGTAAAAGATTAATTTCCTAATAAACTGTGGAAAATTCTGAGAGAGATGGGACTACCAGACCACCTGACCTGNTGCATTAGCTTTTTCACTCCTGACTCTGAGTGGAGCTGTGAGGTCAGAAGTGACCCCGGCTGGCCTCTTGCAGTTTGGTCTGCCTCCCTCTGCCTCTGTAAGAGCCACTGGCACTTGTTTTCAGGAAACAAACATTTATTTTTGTTAAGGCAAACACAGGCCTCCTCTGGAGCTCGTCCAGAGTGGTTTTCTGAAGGCGAGTCTTCCTTTAGAAAGGTCTTCCTTTCTAAAGTCACTGAATGGGAGCGACTCTTCACTCATCCACTTCAAGAGTGGGGGTCTGAAGGGAGCCTACAGGGGCCGGGGTCGCTGGCTGGACACATCTGCTGCGTTAAAGTGACAGAGGCCCCAGAGCAGAGTGGCCAAGAATCTAGACCCCGCAGCCACACTGCTTGAACTGCTGCTGAGTTTCCACCAAATGCCAGGTGTGTGGCTCTCGAGCTTCTGTGCTTGCTGCATGTCATTGCTTCTGTTTTTGGAGAAGAGATGGTAACAGTTTCTTAATGTGAGCTGTTCACATATATATTCACTTCAGTTCAGTTCAGTCACTCAGTCGTATCTGACTCTTTGCAACCCCATGAATCGCAGCACGCCAGGCCTTCCTGTCCATCACCAACTCCCGGAGTTCACTCAGACTCACGCCCATCGAGTCAGTGATGCCATCCAGCCATCTCATCCTCTGTCGTCCCCTTCGCCTCCTGCCTTCAATCCCTCCCAGCATCAGAGTCTTTTCCATTGAGTCAACTCTTTGCATCAGGTGGCCAAAATACTGGAGTTTCAGCTTTAGCATCAGTCCTTCCAAAGAACACCCAGGACCAATCTCCTTTAGGATGGATTGGTTGGATCTCCTTGCAGTCCAAGAGAGTCTCAAGAGTGTTCTCCAACACCACAGTTCAAAAGCATCAATTCTTTGGTGCTCAGCTTTCTTCACAGTCCAACTCTCACATCCGTACATGACCACTATATATTCACATAGTACATACAAATCTCTCAGGTTAACCAGCTGTCTTTATTATCTTGGCTCAGAAACAAACCTTATCACATATGATCTCTTGTGTCTTATTTTGTAATCAACGCTTTAAAGGTTAATCATATGTTACAGAAGGCTGCATGCCGAAGAATTGATGCTTTCGAACTGGTGCTAAAGACTCTTCAGAGTCCCTTGGACAGCAAGGAGATCAAACCACCAATCCTAAAGGAAATCAACCCTGAATATTCTTTGGAAGGATTGATGCTGAAGCTCCAGTACTTTGGCCACCTGATGCGAAGAACTGACTCATTGGAAAAGACCCTGATGCTGGGAAAGATTGAAGGCAAAAGGATAAGAAGGTGGCAGAGGATATGATTGGATGGCATCACTGACTCAATGTACATGAATTTGAAATTCTGGGTGATAGTGAAGCAGGGAAGCCTGGTATGCTTCAGTCCATGGGGTTGCAGAGTTGGATGTGGCTTAGTGACTGAATAACAGCCCAACATCCCATCTCCATATCACCTAACTCCCTGTGGAAGGGCCAACTATGTTCTGCACACACACACATGCTGGGTCAAATCCTTAACAATATAACTATACTCTGTTATCACTTATGTTCATTGAAAAACCAGGACTCCAAGTCAGAAATCCTGGCCCAGCTCCTAGCAGCTGTGTGTCTCTAGCAAGTCACTTAACCTCTCTGGGCCTGTTTCCTTATCTAGAAAATGACCAGATGGGGTTTAATGATTCCAAAGATCTGCTTTGGCAATAAAATTCTGTGACTCATGTTCATGCTAAGTCTCTAGGGTTAGGAATAGTTATAGAAAAAAGAAAAGATCCAGATATAATGTGAAGCTACCATGACCCACAGATTATAGTACAAAATTTGAGAATAAATTACTCAAGGATCTTCAGTTTTTAGAAAGTTTGGTGAGAGGGAGAGGCATTCATAATTTTCAATCATTCAGTGAAAAGGACCAATTTCCCCCCAGGAAAGTGTTAACTCTATTCTGTGAGGCAGGGAAGTGGCCATAGAGAAGAAGCCAAGAAAAGGGAACTGGAGAGAGCACACAGCTTATAAACGGTGCACATTAGGATGTTAACAATAGAGCTCCTGCTATCTTTAGTCTCTTGCTTAGGGCCAGCACCCCATGATCTGTGGTTGAATGAGATGGTTTTCCTTTGCCATACTGTGTTATTGTCCAGATTCAGAAGAAAATGGTCTTTCTGTTCTCACTATGGTGGTTCACAGTCTCTGGCCCCCTCAGCCCAGATTTTTAGCTCAAATAGAAGATGTGTGGGCCAGATTTGTCCATAAATGACAGGTGGTGATGGAAGACTCTGTGGTCTGGGAGAGGGAACGCCGAACAAGACCAAACCCAACCCATTCCTGTTTGAGGTCTGCCTGAGGGATTGTGGCCTTGGCAAGGTTTTCAACAAGTTCTTCATTTGTAAAATGGGCAAAAATTGCCATAGTTTATATCCTTCTGGCTGCAAGAGTACCAAAAACTGAGCAAGCGATCAAAAGGCCAAGGTACCACTAATGTTGAGAGCATAAAACACCGATAATGTTAATAATAATCAAGGATATCCATTGGGCAATTACTGTTTGTCTGGTTCTATGCAAAGCCCTTTATTACAGAATCTCTTTGGATTCTTATGTTTGCCCTACGCAATAGGCCCACTTGTCATTCCTATTTTTCAGATGAGGGCATTGAAGCTCAGAAAAGTTGAATTGCTTTCTCTCAAGGTGGTACAGCCATGAGGGGACCAAACTGGGATTTGAACCGGGAACTGTTTGTCTCCATAGTTTGGGTGGCCAGTACTATGTGCCGTTACCCAGCCTCCTTGCATTCAGCTGTGTGTTTCCTGTGAGAGCAAAACTGGCTTCGTAAATCTGAAAACTGATGCTCCAGTCCGGGAGCTGCTCGTGGATAAGAAAACTGACATCACTACCCAATCTGGCTTACACTTGTATCCATCTGTTTGGGCTACGACTTTGTTTGATTTCTCCCCTATCCTGGCTTTTTGATTTGGTTTCACTCAGGAATGACATAGCCTGCCCTCCCCAGACTCCTGAAATACTGACTCAATACCATTCCTTCTGCTATTTTCCTGAGGAACAATTGGGTTGCAGTCTAACTTGTCCCATAAAATTGCTTCTCACTGCATTCCCTTCTCTGAAGGAAAGGGGTAGGGTTATTACCCAGGAGTTTCTCTACATTGAAAAGAAGAAAGAGAAAAATACACACTGAGCTTCAAGACCCTCAAGCCAATTGCTAAGGTCACTTCTTCCCAACCTCACCTTCAAATCGGCCCAGGAAACTGCCTGCCTGATGCCTGGGAAAGGACAATCCGATTGTAAATATTATCTGCCTTTCTAAGAACACTCGAATGGTAATACTCAAGCAATTACTTTCCTTTCAAGATCATTAAACACAAATCAGACTTGTATTTTAATATGGCTGCCAGTGTCGTTAATGGTGGGGAGGGTGGCGTAAAGGGTAAGCTTTTTCCCTTTAATGGCTGAATGTTTACATTATTACCCTTTCCAAGAAGCTTCACTGGGGGAGTTTGCTCCAGGCTTCAGAAGCACTTCTTTGCTTTCTAGCTCCCCAGAATCCAACCCTTCAAAGCCAAGTGCATCTTCAGAGCATTTAGGATGAATGGCAATTGTGACCCCATCAGGGCTCCCCCCAACCACAACTGCTCCCCTAAACACTGCAGGATCCCATGGAAGGAATCGAACTTTGGAAAGAATGAACAGCATTTTGTTTTTAAAAGCAGGAAGCTCCACTCTCACAGTGTGGGCCCAGCTCCCCTCTGTCTTCCTCCTATTTAAGGGAGCCGAGATGCTAGGAAAGGTGCCAGAGGAGCCTGTCCAGAAGGCCTGTGCCCACCTCTTTCCCCCAAATCCCTAGTCTCCTGGGGCATCTGACGCGAGAGAGACATGCTGCTTCTTAAATTGAAGTTGGACGCTGGAGTCTAGGAAGGGTCTTCTGGAAGGCAGACTTGCTGGAGATGCTGATTCCAGGGGGGTAGACCATTCCTTGTCCAGCTCCCCGAGCCAATACTGGTCCCATTGATGGCGAACCCCACAGCATGGCCCGTGGTCTCTCCCCTGGCTCCCTGACAAAATGACTGCTAACAGAGTGAGCTCTCAGATTCTCCCAGGGCCGCTCTGTCCCCCCAAACATTGCCTGCCAGCTAGGATCTAAAGGTCCTTTGCCAGGGTCTGAAACCTTTTGCTGTTCGTGGAGAAACTGGACTGCAAATAGTTTTGAGCATTGGATGGATCAGGGAGAGCTCTAGGAGCTGTGTTTTCCTTTTAACTTGAGATTTAGTTTTTTCCCCCTCTTTTTATAACTTTATTGAGGAATAATTGACAAATAATTGTATATGTTGAAAGTGTACAATGTGATGATTTGATACCCATTGCAGAATGATTTCTGAGTTTTTTTTAATTGGAGTATAACTACTTTACAATGTTGTGTTAGTTTCTGTTGTATGATGATCAAAAAATGCGTGGAAGACTTAAATAGACATTTCTCCAAGGAAAACATACAGATGGCCAAGAGGTATATGAAATGATGCTCAATGTCAATAATTATTGTTGTTATGGTTCAGTCATTAAGTTGTGACTGCTTGGACTGCAGCATGCCAGGCTTCCATGTCTTTCACTGTCTCCCAGAGTTTGTTCAAAGTCATGTCCATTGAGTTGGTGATGCTATGTAACCATCTTGTCCTCTGTCATTTCCTTCTCCTCCTGCCTTCAATCTTTCCCATCATCAGGGTCTTTTCCAATGAGTCGGCTCTTCACATCAGGTGGCCAAAGTATTGGAGCTTCAGCTTCAGCATCGGTCCTTCCAGGGTTGAATATTCAGGGTTGATTTCCTTTAGGATTGAATGGTTTGATCTCCTTGCTGTCCAAGGGACTCTCAAGAGTCTTCTCCAACACCACAATTAGAAAGCATTAGCATAAATAGTTTTTTAAAAGGGGGCACTAATTATTATAAAAATGCAAATTAAGACTACAATAAGGTATCACCTCACTCAGGTCAGAATGAGGGCTAAGTCATTCAGTCATGTCCGACTCTGTGTGACCCTATGGACTGTAGCCTGCCAGATTCCTCTGTCCATGGGATTCTCCAGGCAAGAGTACTGGAGTAGGTTGCCATTTCCTTCTCCATGGGATCATCCTGACCCAGGGATCGAACCAGTGTCTCAAAATTCCTGCATAGGCAGGCAGGTTCTTTACTACTAGAACCACCTGGGAAGCCCAGGTCAGAATGATCATCATCAAAAAATCTACAAACAGTAAGTGCTGGAGAGGATGTGAAGAAAGGGAACTCTCCTGCACAGCTGGTGGAAATGTGGTTTTGTTTTGAGCGGTATTTCTGGAGCATGGACAAGTAGAGCAGGTTTGGCTATGCCTCTCTAGAGAGCAAATAGTCAGGGGCACAGGCTCTGGGATCAGCTGGACTGTGGGTCTCCGTTTTTTCTAGCTGTGTAACCTCAGACAGTTTGTTTAAATTCTCTAAGCCTTGATCTCTTCATCTGTAAAATGGAGGCTTGAGGAGTTGGTGCCCCAGAGGCTAATCATAGTTATTTCACAGGGTGGTTGAAAGGATTAGATGCGTGGGAAGTTCTTTGCATAGGCTGCTTCATGTAAGTGTTCAATGATCAGTTTGCTGATGATCAGTTCTAAAATTAGCTGCCTTTGTTTAGTGATCAGTTCTGAAATCAGCCAGCTTTGCCAGCTACAGACACTTCAAACACATGACTCAGTGGTACAGTTATTTCTAAGGTTGATGTGACAGTGATTCTTAATATCAGCTTCGGATGGAAGACAGGAGATCGAGAAACAAGCCCTGCTGAGTCCACAGTTCTGTAGAGAAACTGCTGCTTGTCCATTTGTTCTGGGCATGCGTGAGGAAGGGAATCCTTCCCAGCACCCTTCTTCTAAGGGACAAATATTCATTTTGCTTTTTTTTGTTTTATGCTCACAGGCTCTTTCCAGGTAATTCCACAAGAATTCTCATATCTATGCTGCTGCTACTGCTAAGTCACGTCAGTCGCTTCCGACTCTGTGCGACCCCATAGACGGCAGCCCACCAGGCTCCCCCATCCCTGGGATTCTCCAGGCGAGAATACTGGAGTGGGTTGCCATTTCCTTCTCCAATGCATGAAAGTGAAAACTGAAAGTGAAGTTGCTCAGTTGTGTCCGACTCTTAGCGACCCCATGGTCTGCAGCTCACCAGGCTCCTCCGCCTATGGGATTTTCCAGGCAAGAGGACTGGAGTGGGGTGCCATTGCCTTCTCATATCTATATAGTGCACTATTCTAGCAATGGAGCTCAGTACATGCCTTATATTCATTTATCAAGAAACAAAATGGCACTAAAATGGCTTTCCAATGGGCACAGAGAGATAGGAAGTTTGGCATTTGGAGGAAGAGCTATGCTTGCCCAGGGTCCCAGTGAGATTTGTGGTTCCAGAACAACCTTCTGTGTTATAACAGACATGGTCATGCCCGGTATTTCATCAGTGTGCCCCCTAGCATCTCCCACTCTGGACTGATCTGTTTACCTGATCATTCTTTGATACAAAGACAATATCAAACTCTGGTTTCAGTCCCTTCAGTGCCCAGCCTACAGGTCTTTTTCAAAATGTGAGAGCTCTGGGAGTTGGAATCTCAATATTCTGCCCTAGACAACCTCCATTTGTGACCCTGGAAAATAGGAGTACCTAAAAAGTGTCATTTTGAAGACTATTCATTTAAGATTCTGCCTTGAACTTTCCTTACTAGTAAGGTTAATAATGAAATGATACTCCCAACAACAGCTATTGTTGCTGAGTCCCCATAAACGTAGATCCGTGTTAAGAACTCTGAATGCATTATTTTAAGCTCATAGAATGGGTGACTGATCATGCCCAGAGTGTAATTATGTGAGGGGTTGGTGGCTGTAGCTCTGATCTTTTGTGCCCATTCACTAGTTTTCATGGTCAGAAGCAGGCAGGCCTGCCATATCCAAGCCAAGACTGGCTGAGTTATGTCAGGGAGCTGGTAGGGAGAGTTATTTTAAAAGTTTAATAACATCTTATCCCCTAAATAACTGTTAATTATAGAAACTTTAGATCCTTATTTACAAATAAGAAGAAAGAAAAACACCATCCATAATCCCACCACTGAAAAAGAACCAACGTTAGCATTTAGAGATACTTCTTTTCATATTTTTTCTATTCTTGACTTCTTTTTTAATACTGTATGATTGTATAATATATACAATTTCTCTGTTCTTTTCCAATTAACATTATGCTGTTAATGTGTCATTGAAAACTTGTAAGAAATGTCATTTTAATAACTATAACATTTTGTTGTAGAATTTGTCTTCCGTATTACTTCCATATATTGGAGACTTAGGTTGTTCCTGGTTTTCTGAAACTATAAATCATCCTATTAGTATGTTGTTGCTGTTCAGTCTCTAAGCCACATCTGACTCTTTGTTACCCCGTGGACTGCAGCACGCCAGGCCTCCCTGTCCTCCACTATTTCCTGAAGTTCACTCAAGTTTATGTCCATTGAGTTAGTGATGTTATCTTAATGCTATGTTAAGATTATTTCTTTATGTCAGAGTCCCAGAATTGAAATTACTAGATCAGAAGATAAACATTTATAGCTCTTAGTCCATAATGCAAAGTAGAAATTATTATGTTGGAAAAGGTGTGGATTAATGGCTACACTATGTTCCTAAGACTTTTCTTTTCCCTATATTGATGGACTTATCAAGGCACCACAAGATTGAGACTTGCTAGATGTTGATTTTCCAATATCAAACATTTGAAGCAGTGGATGAAATATTCTTACCCTTCAAAAGGGTGGTGTTTGTAGATCATATTAGAACCTTAAATCAAATGAGCTTAAGCACAAAAAGACCATTTATTGGCTCAGCTAATTAAAACTCTAGAAGTGATGCGCGTTCAGGAATGTTTGGATCCAGCGCCTTGGGTTTCTTCTCTCCATCCTTTAGTTTTGTGTTATTCTCTGCTGGCTTTTCTAGCGGCTCAGATGGTAAAGCGACTGCCTGCAATGTGGGAGACCCAGGCTCAGTTCCTGGATCAGGAAGACCCCCTGGAGAAGGAAATGGCAATCCATTCTAGTACCCTTGCCTGAAAAATCCCATGGGCAGAGGGGCCTGGCAGGCTACAGTCCATGGAGTAGCAAAGAGGTGGACATGACTGAGCGGCTTTCCTTTCCTTTCCTTACCTCCTGGCTTAGTTTTTAGGCAGTGCCTCCCCTTTTGTTCATATGATTATGTCTGAAACTCCATCTTCACTCTCCCTTCCAAGCAACTCCAGTGGGAAAAGCTTATCTCTAACTTGTTCCAACAAAATTCCAGGATTGAGATTTATTGGCACCAGTTGGCCTCAATTGACTTGAGTGACTTGGCCAGGGGATGTTATGCTCTGTTGGTCCAGGCCTGGCTTACATGCTTGTCCCTAGAGCTGGCCAGGGAGCCATCTCCACCTAAACCAAATGACTGAGAATGAGATAGACATAGTTGCCCAAGAGAGAATGAGAGGTATTATCTGAACACAGGGCATGAATGCCAGCAAGCAGGAACAGTGAGTGTTCAATAAAAAGCACATTTTCAGGGTTCTCCCTAATTATTCTAAGACATGAATTTTAAACAAGATATTATTCCTTGATAATGAAAGGCACTGAGCCCTCATGATGTGCTACAGGTATTACACTTCATTAGCATCAGGTAAACTGGCCACCATAGAAGCTATTTCTAGGAAACCAAACCCAATTCTTCACTTACTCACTTAGCATATATTTATTTTAGCACCTACCTTGTATCAAGTCAGCATTTATTTAGTTGCTGATGCTCCAGGTGCTGAGGAGACAGANGTGCTACAGGTATTACACTTCATTAGCATCAGGTAAACTGGCCACCATAGAAGCTATTTCTAGGAAACCAAACCCAATTCTTCACTTACTCACTTAGCGTATATTTATTTTAGCACCTACCTTGTATCAAGTCAGCATTTATTTAGTTGCTGATGCTCCAGGTGCTGAGGAGACAGAGAGAATTCTCATTCAGTCTTGCCTTCTGATTTCACCTTTTGAAGCTCTAATGAATTGCCTGAGATGTTTTGGATGCATCCTGAGTGACCACAGGCTGTGCGTGTGTTTATTTACAGTTGGGATGGCTCGTTGCCACTCTGGCTGGCTGACCTACAATTTGCTCAGGCACTTACACTTACTAAGGGGAAAAAAAAAAAATCCAAACCACTGCTTCTTCGCTAGCCTTAATTTGGCTGTTATGTTTATACTGGAGATTGTCTGGAAGGAGCTTTCAACTCAAATGCAGCAGAAATGTAAAATAGCTCCTGTGAAAGAAAATGGGTAAGAATTGTTAATACAGCCTTTCAAATGAAGGGAGACTCTCATATGGAATTGAAGGTATTTGCATAAACTGATTTCCCCCATCCAGAATCTCTGCTCTTATCCATTCCCGAGTTGAGATCTCCCTAAAATAGAATGTAGTCATTTATAGTTGGATAATAGTCATTTATAATTTTACTTGAACATCCCAGCAAATATTAGTCAGAAATATCTTCCTAGAGCAATATATCATGGAACCTTGTGTCCAAAAGGTGTACTGAAATTAGTGAATAAGTCTCCATTCATTCAGCAAATATTCACTGAGCCACATGCCAGGTACTGTTCTGAGAGTATTCCTGAGCCCAGCAAAGATACTGATGAGGTCAGTCCATCATTCAAGATGCAATGCCTCCAGATTTGAGAGTCAGCAAAGCAAAGACAGCAAAACACTGTAAACATGAAGTTGGAGATGTTGACATCACTGGGCAGATTGGATCCCCTACCTGGCTTCCTTTTGGTGATTCCTATCGTCTGCAAAGCAGAGTAAGGGACAGCAAAGAGGGGGCCACCCTGAGAGGAGGTCAGGAGGTCAGATGATGAACTTTCTGAGGCGAGCATTCAATTTCCAGTTTCCTGCTTCTGAGTCATGTGACCTGGGTAAGTCCCTTACCTCTGACCTTAGTGTTCCCATCCATAAAATGGGACTCATAAGAGGTCCACCTTACAGGGTTGCTGTAAGGAACAGCTTAAATGTGCACTTAGAGCAGCTCTTAGTCTAGTGCCTGGTGTGTAAGGAGGCCTTGTTAAGAATGAACTGCTACTTCTACCCTTCTGGCTACTGTTACAATTATTGCTGTTGTTGTTACCTTGGTAGACAACTTAAATTACTGCAAGAGGTACAATTCATTTACTCATTTTTAAAAATTTACTTATTTTAGTTTTGACTGCGCTGGGTCTTGGTTGCCTTTGTGAGGGCTTTGTCTAGTTGCATTGAGCGGGGGCTACTCTTCACTGCCATATGCAGGCTTCTCACCGTGGTGGCTTCTCTTGGCTGAGCACAGGCTCTGGAAGGTGGGCTCAGCAGTTGTCACGCAAGGGCTTAGTTGCTTTGCAGCACGTGGAATCTTCCTGGGCCAGGGATCAAACCATTGTTCCCTGCATTGGCAGGTGGATTCTTATCCACTATGCCACCAGGGAAGTCCGCATCCATTCATTTAATGTATATTTAGTGAGGCCTATTCTACACCAGGTCCAGTCCCATGATGGGGAGAGACCTCTAAAGAAAGAACAGTTACTACTGATTGGAGGCTGAAATCCAAGTGGAGAGAGACAGATAACAAATTAGTAAACAATCAAACAAATACATAAGTAATATATGTTTAGAGGTTAACATGTGCTCCACAGCAAATAAAATGGAACGATGCAACCAAGCGGCTCAAATTCATCCGAGGCTTCAGATCGCAGGCATCTTGCCCAGGAGGTAAATGTTGAGAAGACAGCAGCTGTGTCCTGAGATGGACTCTGGCTGATGACTAAATCTCACTCATTCTAATTTCACTTGCAACCAATAATAAGCTAACATCCCTTCTGAGAACGGGGACTGGGGTTCAAGAAAGAGGGCTCAGGTCAAACTCCAGTTGGCCTGTAATACACTGAGAGACATCTGATGTTCTTGCACTCTCCATCCTCCTCCAGCCTCTCTGTCTTTTCCTCTTCCTCACTCACATGCACACCTTCTGAGATTTTAGGATTCATTTCTAAAGCTACTCGGGTTCGATCCTTGGTCAGGGAGCTTAAGATCACACATGCTTTGTGGCCAAAAATCTGAAACATAAAAAACAGAAACAATATTGTAACAAATTCGATAAAGACAGTAAAAGAAAGACAATACTTAAAAAAAAAAAAAAGGTAAAAGTAAAAATGCCCAGGTTGAGGCTATTTGCAAGGATTATAAAAGATAATGCACGTAGAATATTTAGCACTTGACTTGGCAGGTGGCTCAGCTGGTAAAGAATCTGCCTGCAATGTGGGAGACCTGGGTTTGATCCCTGGGTTAGGAAGATCCCCTGGAAAAGGAAATAGCTACCCACTCCAGTATTTTGGCCTGGAGAATTGCATGGACTGTCTAGACCATGGTGTTTCACTTTTGGCACAGCATTCAATAAACATTAAGGCAGACATATTGACTCTTTCATTCATGCAAATCACATTTATTGATCACCTACTGTGTTCCAGATGCTATGATAAGGGATGGAGACGAAAGTTTTCAAGTCAGTGAGAATGAAAAAGTTAACACAGGAAACATTGTGCTTTGGAAAGGACAAGTTATCAACAACATGTGCATCAACACCTCGTATTTTAAACCAAAAAATCATATTGGAGTATTTTTCTTTTTGAAGGGATAAATTTGTCTCAAGTCTTTTTTTTTTTTAAACCTAGAGGCTGGAAATTTGTACCCACAGCACTAAGTGCTTAATATGTGCTTGTTAATTTATGCTCACTCTAGATCAATTTTCTTTTTCATTATCAAGTAATGAATTTGTGTACAATGGTAAGCTTTTGTATTATGAAATCTAGCTCAAAAAGATTTTTCTGCTTCCCAGAGGACTGAGTTTTCTGACTTTGATTTATCATTTATGTATCTCATCCATTATTGATGTTAACAGCTTTTACACAAGGCTCCAACCTTTTGAAATAAAAATAAAACTACATCATTCTGATCTCTTTCTTGTTAATACTGTTTTTAGGGTACCAAGGATTCTTGTGTTCTGTGGAATTCACTTTGAAGCTTTCTTTCTTTGAAAACAAATGGCAGGAAGGCCCCCAACAACCCAGGCTTTCCTTCCTATTTAGTGGAAAAGCTGCGTGCATGTATCTAATTTTAAATTCCGAAGTGCAAATGTCATGTAATGAAAGTATCAGCAGTTACTTAAATGTGGTTAAATATGGAAAGTCGGCATAAAGTCGATGTTTATTTACAGCCGGTGACAGTGATAAGGGCAGGAGCCCTCTCGATAAGTGGCTTTCAGCCACCCTTAATCGGCTGATGGATGGATTGGCACGAGGCTGGTCACAAGGAAGCGTCTCATCTTCTGTAATGGAACGTGCTCATCTGTCTAGTGGCGGGTGAAAGGCAGAGACCATGTGAGATGATGATTCCATTATTCTGCCCAGAACAACAACCTCTGTGACTGGAGAAAGGCAGCAAATATCAGGAGACTTTGACCCGAATCAGAGTGGAAACTTAGAGACTCACAGAATGTCACGACTGGAAGAGATCCTGCCCATCATCTCATCCAACCTGTATTTTTTTTTTTTTATGTGTGTGTGTTTCAAGATGAGGAAATTTCCATGCGAAAAAAATGAACGAGCATTTATTTTATTTTGCTAGCTTGTTTATTTATTTATTTTTGACAGTGCTGGGGCTTTGTTACTGCTTGGACTTTTCTCTAGTTGCAGCAAGTGGGAGCTACTCTCTTGCCCATGCATGTGGTGCACGGGCTTCTCATCGCTTGGCTTCTCCCGTTGTGGAGCACGGGCTCCAGGGCAAGTGGGCTTCAGTAATTGCAGCTCCCCAGCCTTAGAGCACAGGCTCAATAGTTGTGGTGCACAGGCTTAGTTGCTCCAAGGCATAGGAGATCTTCTCGGACCAGAGACTGAATCCATGTCTCCAGCGTTGGCACGTGGTTACCACTGAGCCACCAAGGAAGCCCTAATAACCAGCGTTTATTAATAACTGGATATATCAAGTGCTCCTTGCTTAAAATCTGCAACTGGCTGCACACTGCCCTTCAGGTGACTCTTTAATCAGAAACAAAATCTGTTCAGAATTTATGAACTGGGGTCTGCCTTTCTCTCTCCTCACCCCTGCCCCCCCACCTCATCTCATCACGTAAGCCATGCTTGCATGCTCCAGCTGGCAAATCCCCTCATACTGAGCTTTTTCTTTGGGCAACTCCTGTTCAAGGTTTAGCTGTCTATTTGGATGTCACCTCCAGGAAGCTTTCTCTGACCACTCCCCCAAGACTGGGCTGAGTATTTTGTCAGCTCTGTTCTTTTTCCTTTCCTGATGGTTGCCTCTCTGGCATATCTGATACTGTCTATTCTTCCTACTTGACCAGGAGGTCCTTGAAACATTGTTTTATCCGTCAGGTATATGCAAGGTGTCAGCACATAGGAGGTATCCATTAAGTATCCATTGACCAAATGGGATGGCTCATTATATTAAATGCTAAACGCTGCAGTAGATACCAGGAATACAAAATGGAATAAGACACACTCTCACTTCTGGAAGAAGTCAATTCATTCATGACTTTTCCAACTTATGACATTTTCTTGGTTTACCAAATTTGAATAAGTCACATTTCTCAGTTTTAGGAAAAGTTTAAAGGGACACTTTGAATTCCCAATTTTTCAAACATTGCTTAAGAGTATCACCACCATTAGAAATCAGATGAAAGGAGAGAATTCCCTGGCAGTCGAGTGATTAGGACTTGCACTTTCACGGCGGTAGCCCCAGGATTCAATTCCGGTCAGGAAACTAAGGAAACAAATCATACAGTGGGCCTAAAAAAAAAAACAGATGAAAGCGACCTCAAATAGTTTGACCCCAATTAAGCTGTTCCCTCACAAGGGACAAGAAACAAGCTCATATTTGTCATTCAAAGAGCACTGCTAGGCTAATCCCAGGGCTCAGGTAACACACAAGAATGAGAAATAAGAGAACTGCAGAAGGCTGGGACTTGAAGAGGCTTTGCAATCACCCAGCTCATCTCCCTTCTCTAACAGAGGAGAAAATGGCACACCTAAGAGAACTGATCGGCTAAAGGCTGAGTAGCAAGTTAGTGGCCACCCTGGGCCTTGAAATTGCCCTAGGCTGTGTTCCTTCTCTGATGAGTTACCATTCAGAACCATGTCTCCAAACCTCCCCACCCCAAATTACTCATCTTCAGACACACATTCAGNGAGGCTGGTCACAAGGAAGCGTCTCATCTTCTGTAATGGAACGTGCTCATCTGTCTAGTGGCGGGTGAAAGGCAGAGACCATGTGAGATGATGATTCCATTATTCTGCCCAGAACAACAACCTCTGTGACTGGAGAAAGGCAGCAAATATCAGGAGACTTTGACCCGAATCAGAGTGGAAACTTAGAGACTCACAGAATGTCACGACTGGAAGAGATCCTGCCCATCATCTCATCCAACCTGTATTTTTTTTTTTTTATGTGTGTGTGTTTCAAGATGAGGAAATTTCCATGCGAAAAAAATGAACGAGCATTTATTTTATTTTGCTAGCTTGTTTATTTATTTATTTTTGACAGTGCTGGGGCTTTGTTACTGCTTGGACTTTTCTCTAGTTGCAGCAAGTGGGAGCTACTCTCTTGCCCATGCATGTGGTGCACGGGCTTCTCATCGCTTGGCTTCTCCCGTTGTGGAGCACGGGCTCCAGGGCAAGTGGGCTTCAGTAATTGCAGCTCCCCAGCCTTAGAGCACAGGCTCAATAGTTGTGGTGCACAGGCTTAGTTGCTCCAAGGCATAGGAGATCTTCTCGGACCAGAGACTGAATCCATGTCTCCAGCGTTGGCACGTGGTTACCACTGAGCCACCAAGGAAGCCCTAATAACCAGCGTTTATTAATAACTGGATATATCAAGTGCTCCTTGCTTAAAATCTGCAACTGGCTGCACACTGCCCTTCAGGTGACTCTTTAATCAGAAACAAAATCTGTTCAGAATTTATGAACTGGGGTCTGCCTTTCTCTCTCCTCACCCCTGCCCCCCCACCTCATCTCATCACGTAAGCCATGCTTGCATGCTCCAGCTGGCAAATCCCCTCATACTGAGCTTTTTCTTTGGGCAACTCCTGTTCAAGGTTTAGCTGTCTATTTGGATGTCACCTCCAGGAAGCTTTCTCTGACCACTCCCCCAAGACTGGGCTGAGTATTTTGTCAGCTCTGTTCTTTTTCCTTTCCTGATGGTTGCCTCTCTGGCATATCTGATACTGTCTATTCTTCCTACTTGACCAGGAGGTCCTTGAAACATTGTTTTATCCGTCAGGTATATGCAAGGTGTCAGCACATAGGAGGTATCCATTAAGTATCCATTGACCAAATGGGATGGCTCATTATATTAAATGCTAAACGCTGCAGTAGATACCAGGAATACAAAATGGAATAAGACACACTCTCACTTCTGGAAGAAGTCAATTCATTCATGACTTTTCCAACTTATGACATTTTCTTGGTTTACCAAATTTGAATAAGTCACATTTCTCAGTTTTAGGAAAAGTTTAAAGGGACACTTTGAATTCCCAATTTTTCAAACATTGCTTAAGAGTATCACCACCATTAGAAATCAGATGAAAGGAGAGAATTCCCTGGCAGTCGAGTGATTAGGACTTGCACTTTCACGGCGGTAGCCCCAGGATTCAATTCCGGTCAGGAAACTAAGGAAACAAATCATACAGTGGGCCTAAAAAAAAAAACAGATGAAAGCGACCTCAAATAGTTTGACCCCAATTAAGCTGTTCCCTCACAAGGGACAAGAAACAAGCTCATATTTGTCATTCAAAGAGCACTGCTAGGCTAATCCCAGGGCTCAGGTAACACACAAGAATGAGAAATAAGAGAACTGCAGAAGGCTGGGACTTGAAGAGGCTTTGCAATCACCCAGCTCATCTCCCTTCTCTAACAGAGGAGAAAATGGCACACCTAAGAGAACTGATCGGCTAAAGGCTGAGTAGCAAGTTAGTGGCCACCCTGGGCCTTGAAATTGCCCTAGGCTGTGTTCCTTCTCTGATGAGTTACCATTCAGAACCATGTCTCCAAACCTCCCCACCCCAAATTACTCATCTTCAGACACACATTCAGTTGTAGACATGGTCATCCCTTCTGTCTAGAAGCAGTATCCTCATTTGAATTTGGAAACCTATCCCTAATACTCATGGTGGACAGAGCTCATGGAGTCACACCTGAGTTAAGCCAGTCAGCACATTCCACCCAGCACCCTGGTCTTCAATGTGAGTTGAAAGTCAGAGGAATCCCTCAGATTCAGACTTAAAGATGGCTCTTTACAGCAGAGCTCTGTCTAGCTAGGTAGCTGCCGTTTAGTTGCTAAGTTGTATCCAACTCTTTCGAGCCCACGGTCTGTAGCCCACTAGGCTCCTCTATTCATGGGATTTCCCAGGCCAGAATACTGGAATAGGTTGCCATTTCCTTTTCCAGGGGATCTTTCCAACTCAGGCACTGAACCTGCGTCTCCTGCACTAGCAGGCAGATTCTTTATCATCGAGCCACCAGGGAAGCCCCTAGTTAGTCAGAGCTCAGTCTAAAAACTTCTGCAAGCTCCTGCATCATCAAGGACTTCTGATATTGGGAAGAGGGTAGGATTTACAAACAGAGGCCTCTCTTGGAATATAGGAATGACTTATAAGTGCTGACAAGACTCCTCAGCAACTGCTGAAAGAGCATTTCCATCAAAGACAGAAATAGCAAATTCAGTTAGAGACTCTCCTCGTTCTGAACATTTGCACCAGGACCTTCACTCCCTCTAATTCATGGTCCAGGGAAGTCCATTTACTGCCATGTTTCAGCCAACACAGTGCCTTGTTTGATTTCTGTTTGCAAGTAATCTGCAGTTCCCAGCCCTTCAATCAAGCAATTATTTAATTTACCAATTAATTTATGAATTAATCCAGGCAATTTATCAGTTCATGGTGCCAGGTACTATGTAAAGATGTCAAAAGCTCTGCTGATCTTCCAGTGACTTTGGATATAGACAGTCTCACCAAGCATTTTGCTCAAGCAATTAACTTTAGTTCAGGAAACTTTTACTGAGTACCTAGGGCTTCCCTGATAGCTCAGATGGTAAAGAATATGCCTGCAATGCAGAAGACCTGGGTTCAATCCCTTGGTCTGGAAGATCCCCTGGAGAAGGGAATGGCTACTCACGCCAGTATNTTGCTCAAGCAATTAACTTTAGTTCAGGAAACTTTTACTGAGTACCTAGGGCTTCCCTGATAGCTCAGATGGTAAAGAATATGCCTGCAATGCAGAAGACCTGGGTTCAATCCCTTGGTCTGGAAGATCCCCTGGAGAAGGGAATGGCTACTCACGCCAGTATTCTTGCCTGGAGAATTCCATGTACAGAGGAGCCTGGTGAACTACAATCCATGGGGTTGCAAAGAATCAGACATGACTGAGTGACTAACACTTTTTACTTCTGTATATCTAGCCTTATGAGGGGATCAGAAATGAGTCAGATATACTCCTGATCCTGAGGGTCTCATACTGTCTAGCTGGGGAACCAGGCAGATAAAAAGAAATACTGACCTCTTGTGACCTTCCTGAAGCCAGTATTCTGGTGTCAGACCCAACAAAGTATCTTCCTTATCCAGGATGGCACTGGCTTTAGCTCAGGCTGCCTCTACTTAATTTTCAAGTCTACAAGGAATCTGGAAAAAATTTTTGGGAAAAAGAAAAATCCCACTTGCTGTTAAGTGCTGAGGACCATTGCTGTTATTTCTTGCTAATGACAGGCAATTCTAGGCATATTGTGTGTATTTTTTAAAACAAGCCTAAATAATAGAACGGGGCTCTTTTCAATAAAGCTGCAGTGATCCTAATGAAAGAATCCTCCAGGTCAACCTGGGAAGCAGAAGATGCAGGACCCAGTAGGAGATAAGGCAGCACAAAAGAAAATCTCACCCCCAAATAAAATACTGTGAACAACAAGGGCTTTCTGGAGAAGCTGCCAGGTGATNTTGTGTGTATTTTTTAAAACAAGCCTAAATAATAGAACGGGGCTCTTTTCAATAAAGCTGCAGTGATCCTAATGAAAGAATCCTCCAGGTCAACCTGGGAAGCAGAAGATGCAGGACCCAGTAGGAGATAAGGCAGCACAAAAGAAAATCCCACCCCCAAATAAAATACTGTGAACAACAAGGGCTTTCTGGAGAAGCTGCCAGGTGATTAGGATCAATAAAATCAGCAACAGTGTGCTGCTTAAAAGTTCCTAGTGACTGTAGGTCACTAGAAGCTACAAACTTCCATTTGTAAGTCCTGGGATGTAATGTACAGTCTGGTGATTATAGTTAATAATACTGTTCAGTATCTTTGAAAATGGCTAAGAGAGTTGTTCTTCAATGTTCTCATCACAGAAAAAAATTCAAACTATGTGCAGTGATAGATGTAAGTTAGACTTATTGCATTGCTCATTTGACAATGTGTATATACACAAACTGAATTATTATGTTGTACACTGAAAATAATAAAAGTAACATGTCAATTATATCTCAAAGAATTTAAAAATAAGTTTCTAGTGGCTCTATTGGGGGGCCACTTTTTAAAAAGCAACCATCTATTAGCTGTGTTAGGTATTTTCTATGTCAATCACTTCAAAGGAAGAAAGGGTTAAATTAGATTAAAAATGGATTCTTTTCGAAAGACCTTGTTAAAAGAATGAAAATATAAACAGCAGTCTAGGAGAATACCTTTGAGAAACATATCTCACAATGGATATGCATTCAGAAAATGTAAAGAATCCTCAAAACTCAATTAAAAGAACATGAACACCCAAATTTTAAAAATAAGAAAAGAACTAGAACACACACTTCACAAAAAAAGATAAATGGATGGCAATTAAGCTAAAAAAAAAAGATGGATAATATCACGATTCATTAGGGAGGTACAAATCAAAATCCTAATAAGATACTACAGCAAATCTATTAGAATAGCTGACATTAAAAAGACAGACCATACCAGGTATTGGTAAGGATTTGAGGTGACTGGATCTCTCAGATACTGCTGGCAAGATGTAAAAGTAGTAGAAACACTAATGCTCAATAACTGTCCCATGAAAGAGATATGCTTGCCTACTTCACAGCTTGGAAAAGTTAATTTAGAAATTGAGCTCAAAGGTGTACAGTAAGGAAGTGTGTGGCTCTAACTGGACTGGCCCAGTGACACTACCCTTAGGGTAAGGGCCATAGGGACTTCTGTATTTATATATTTTTTTAAATTGTGAAGCATTTCACATGTAAAACTGTATATTACATAAACAGTTTAAAGAGTAATGATAAATAAACTCTCATGCATTTACCACCAAGCTTATAAAGCAGAATATTGTTACCATTTTATGGGAGGTCTCTTGTTCCGTTTCATCATCTGTACGTGTATGTATTATTTACTTTTGCTTGTTTTCATAGAATGAAATGATGCTTCTACATATTCCCTGTGACTTAGTTCTTTACCGTTATGTTTTAACGATTCACCCAAATTGATTCATGTAGCTGTGGTTTATTCAATTTTGCTGCTGCTTGGTTTTCCAGCATATGAATATGTCACTATTTATTTATCCATCCTATTGCTGATGGGAATTTGGATTGTTTCTGGCTCTGCTATGAACATCCTTGTGTGTATCTGTTGGCGCATACGTGTAAGAGCTTTTCTAGGGCAAATACCTCCAGTGGAATTGCCAGGTTCCAGTGTGTGGGCTCAGCTTGATAATTCCAAAGTGTTTACCGAAGGGACTGGACCAATTTTAATTCCTATTCAGTGGGTGAGATTTTTTCATTGTTCTCCCACCTCTCCGTCTTGATATTGACCACTTTATAAAATTTTGCCATTCTGGTGAGTGAAAAATAGTATTTTCTTGTGATGTTAATTTGCACTGAGTGTACTAATAAGTTTAGGCATTTAAAAATATGTTCATGGACCATTTGTATTTCTTTTTCTATGAAATGTCTGTTCAATCCTTTTGCCTATTTTTCTTCTGGGTTGTCTGTTTTCCATATTGATTTGTAGGACTGCCTTATATTTTCTAGACAGTAATTTTTTGTCAATTATATGTGGTATAAATATATTTTTAGTTTCAAGCTTTCTTTTTTCTTTAAGAGTTTAATTTTGATGGACAGAAGTTCTTATTTTAAAACTTTTAAAATATTTTCAAACTTGGAGAAAGGTTATAAAATTAGTACAAAGAATTCCTTTCCCCCAGATTCTCCAGTGTTAACATCTTATGACGTTTGCTTGTTCATTCCACTTACCTATTTTGTATTTTTCTTGCTATTGTAAATAGTATTTTTAAAAATAACATATTCCAGCTCATTGTTGATGTTGACTTTTTAAAAAGTTGTTTTTGCATCTAGAAACCTTGCCAAATTCTCATATTTTAAGATTTTCATAGATTGGCATGATTTTCAGGTAAATAAATTATCTGCAAACAATGACTGCTTCTGCTATATTTCTAGTCTTTATCATGCTGTACTTTTCAGACCAATGCTTTCAGTCTCAAGCTGTATAGGTATGTTGATAATGACCGTCTTTGTCTTGTTCCTCATCCTAAAGGGAATGTTTTCAGCATTTCAGCACTAGAAATTATATCTGTGGTAGTTTTTTCTTTTCCTTTTTTTTTTTTCCTTTGACGATGTGTATTATCAGGTTATAAAATTTCCCTTTCAGTCTTAGCTTGAG
Organism: Neotragus moschatus; assembly: GCA_006410615.1. Classification (NCBI taxonomy): domain Eukaryota; kingdom Metazoa; phylum Chordata; class Mammalia; order Artiodactyla; family Bovidae; genus Neotragus; species Neotragus moschatus. The sequence goes on along the minus strand of SJYA01002280.1, from coordinate 4,239,742 downwards.
AAAAATTTTGTTTAAAAAATCCTGAATAGATATTAATTTTTATTGAGTGCTTTTAATTGCATCTACTGAAGTGAACTTCAGGTTTTTTTTCTTTCACCTGTTAAAGGGGTAGATATCTTTAATCAATTTTCTAACACTGCATACCTAGGATAAACCCAACTTGGCCATATGCATCATCTTTATTTATCATGACAGGATTCAATTTGCCAGTATTTTATTTGAGGCTTTGTTATTTTCCTTTTCCTTCTGTGTTTTTACGGTTTGGATATCCAGGTAACTGTTTTGTTTTCTGCTGCATAAACCATGCATTCTGATTATCTATTGGCATAACAAACTATGCCAAATTTAATGGTGTAAAACAACACAATTATTTATGATTATCGCTCATGGCTCTGGGGATAAACCCATTTCTNTTCCTTCTGTGTTTTTACGGTTTGGATATCCAGGTAACTGTTTTGTTTTCTGCTGCATAAACCATGCATTCTGATTATCTATTGGCATAACAAACTATGCCAAATTTAATGGTGTAAAACAACACAATTATTTATGATTATCGCTCATGGCTCTGGGGATAAACCTGTCTCTAGTAGGTGGTTCTCAGTTGGGATCTCCCATGTGTTTGAAATCAGATGGTGGCTGGGACTGGAATCATCAGAACTTCCTTTCATATGCCTGCTGCTTGTACTGAGAAGCCTCAAACTGGTAGAGTGGGAAAACTGGTCTCTTGTAGTTGTTCAACTGCTAAGTCATGTCTGACTCTTTGTGACCCCATGAACTGCAGCATACTAGACTTCTCTGTCCTTCACCATCTCCTGGAGTTTGCTCAGATTCATGTCTATTGAGTAGGTGATGCCATCCAACCAACTCAACCTCTGCTGTCCCCTTTTCCTCCTGCTTTCAATCTTTCCCAGCACCAGGGTCTTTTTCAATGAGTTGGCTCTTTGCATCAGGTGGGCAAAATATTGGAGCTTGAGCTTCAGCATCAGTCCTACTAATGAATATTCAGGACTGATTTTCTTTAGGATTGAAGATTTGGTCTTCTTGCTGTCCAGGGAGCTCTCAAGAGGCTCTTAGGTATCATTTTTTATCTCTCTATGATACCTTCTTGTGGTTTCTCCAACATGGCAGCTTCTGGGCAGTTGGAGGCTTCCAGAGAGTGTGTTCCAAGAGAAACTGTTCAAAGCTGGCCAATACCTTCAGTTTTTTCCTTGAAAGTGAAAGTGTTAGTCACTCAGTTGTGTCCCACTCTTTTTGACCTCATGTACTATAGTCCCACCCCATCCCAGGCTCCTCTGTCCATGGGATTCTCCAGACAAGAATACTAAAGTGGGTTGCCATTCCCTTCTCCAGGGGATCTTCCCAATTCAGGAACTGAACCCAGGTCTCTTGCATTGTAGGTGGATTCTTTACCTTCTGAGCTACCAGAGAAGCCTGACTATTTCTTACCTAGCCTTCTAAGTCATATGGAAGTCTTCTGCCACACCCTTTGTACTGAAGTTAAAGCAAGCTCCAAGTGAGGGAACACACTGCATTTTGTTGATGGGTGAAGTGTCAAAGAAATCATGACATGATTTAAAACTACCATAGCTAAACTAACCCTAGAAAATTATTTGAGCAGTGTTTCCTTTATTTTTTATCCTCCAGAGTATTTGTTTCAGATGGCACCCCACTCCAGTACTTTTGCCTGGAGAATCCGAGGGACAGCAGAGCCTGGTGGGCTGCTGTCTATGGGGTTGCACAGAATCAAACGTGACTGAAGTGACTTAGCAGCAGAATTAGTATATTCCTGGCATTTTGGTAATACTAACCTGTGAAAGTGCTGCACTCAATATTCCAGCAAATTTGGAAAACTCAGCAGCAGCCACAGGACTGGAAAAGGTCAGTTTTCATTCCAATCCGAAAGAAAGGCAGTGCCAAAGAATGCTCAANTTCACCTATTGAAGGGCATCTTGTTTGCTTCCAACTTGGGGATAATTGTGTTAACTTACTATAAACATTTGTGTGCAGGATTTTTTGTGTGGATTTAAGTTTTTAACTCATGTAGGAAATATCAAGGAGCATGATTACTAGATTACATGATAAAACTATGTTTAGCATTAACTTGTAGGAACCTGACAAACCATCTTTTGAAGTAGCTGTATTATTTGATAACCGTTCTCACTTTTGGGTCCCACCAGCAATGGGTGAGAGTTCCTATTCCTCCACATTCTTTTCAGTATTTGGAGTTGTCAGGGTTTTGTTGTTGTTTGTGTTTAATTTTAGCACTCCGGAAGATCCCCTGGAGAAGGGAATGGCAACCCACTCCAGTATTCTTGCATAGAGAACCTCATGAACACAGCAGCCTGGTGGGTCACAAAGAGTCAGACACAATTGAGCAACTAACACACACACAATAGGTGTTTAGTGGTATCTCTACCATCTCGGCCATCTCGGCTGACTTCTGTCATTGTTCTGAATTGAAATTTGCTCACGACACATAATGCTCAGCATCTTTGCATATGCTGACTTGTCATTTGTACATCTTCTTTGGTGAAGTGTTTGTTCAGATCTTTTGTACATTTTAAAATCGGGTTTTTTGTTGTCTTATTGTTGAGCTTTAAGAATTCATTTTGTATTTTGGGCTAGAAAACTTTTTTATCAGATACATACTTTTTTCAAATGTTTTCTCCCAATCTACAGCTTGTCTTCTCACTCTCTTAGAGGATTATATATTTTAAAAATATAATAGTTAGATCTTGTCTTCTGTATTTCCATGTTTGTGACACCTCTCAGTTATGCCAGGGCCATTTACTTGCCTCGGAGGAGATTGGCCTTGTCAATATAATTGCAAAGGGAAGAGTCAATTTGTAGTTGTGATCTTCAAAATTAAGTTTTTGAGTCTCCAACAAGGCCATAATCTTGAAGCCAGGCTTTACTGAAAAAGAAATGTTTTGTTTTATCTGTATTTTTAAAATTGAGGTAACCTTGTTTTATAACAGTACATACATTCTATGTGTACAACATTATATTTCAACTTCTGTATACATTACACATGCTTACCACCAAAAGTTTACTTTCCATCCATCACTATAGTAACCACTGATTTGTACTCTGTATCTGTGTGTCTGTTTTTGTTTGGTTGGGTTTGTTCGTTATTTGTTATTATTTTCTATATTCCATATATGAGTGAAATCGTATGGTATTTGTCTGAGAAAGAAAGAATTTCTAAAGTCTGTAAGATCCCTTGACTATATCCAGGGTCAAGGAAGTGTGACTGACAAGACGTGACAGCAACCACGAGTGAAAATCGGGATATCGTGTGAAGGAGGATCCTGACACATAGGAAAGAAGAAAAAGGCCTACACTTCTACTCCCGTGTATTTAGGGAAAGAGATGGATGGGGAGGGATGGTCCCCTTGCTCACTGTTTTTCCTAACCTCCATACTACCCCAGTCTGCCTGATGAACCTCTTTTCTCCCTTCTATGAGATTCCACTCCTACCTCTCAGGTAACATGGCCTACTCTCTCCTCTATGTCCCCACAATTGTGTACACACTCAAATTGTGGGGTCTGCAAACTCCATGCAGTTAGTCATAGGTGATCTGCTTCCTGAGACTGTGAGCTCCTTGAGGCCGGTAACTATGGATAATTTATCTCTGTATCCACGTGCCTGGCACCATGCTGGCATCCTTATAGGCATCTTGCTGCATACAGAGTAGAGTAAATGCATAAAGAATTGTGTGCTGAGATGTGCAGGGCAGGCAAGCAGCTGGAAGGTTTAACAAAGGAAGCAACATTTGAGCTGTGCTTGAAAGCTGATTTGGTGTTAGCCAGGAAGCAAAGTGGGAGGAAAAACACTAGGAACCATGGGCAAAGGCANTGCATACAGAGTAGAGTAAATGCATAAAGAATTGTGTGCTGAGATGTGCAGGGCAGGCAAGCAGCTGGAAGGTTTAACAAAGGAAGCAACATTTGAGCTGTGCTTGAAAGCTGATTTGGTGTTAGCCAGGAAGCAAAGTGGGAGGAAAAACACTAGGAACCATGGGCAAAGGCACAGAGATACAAAGCAGCACAGGGCACTTGGAGGGCTCCAGTCAGTGTCTCCACAGCTGCTATGAACTGAGTGTGTCCTCCAGAAATTTATGTGTTGAAGTCCTAAACACCAATTCACAATATTTGGAGAGAGGCTTTGGGGAGGTGATTAGGATTAGATGAGATCATGTAGATCATGTCCTCATGATGGAAGCAATGCCTTTATAAACAGAGAAAGAGGCAGGAGAGTTCTATCTACGTACGTGTACCTGTGAGAAGCCATGTGAGCACACAGCCAGAAGACAGCTGTCTACAAGCTAGAAAGCTGGCTCTCACCAGGAACCAAGTCTACTGGCACCTTGATCTTGGCTTTTTCAGCCTCCAGAACTGTGAGATATAAATGTTTGTGGTTTAAGCCACTGAGTCTATGGTATTTTGTTACAACAGCCCAAGCCAGCTGAAATAACCGCCTAGCAGAGTACTTGTGTGTGGAGGAATGAATGAATGAATGAAGACGTGAATATCCTTTACTTCCTCACTGTCAGGGCATTTCTGTTTATGGAACCAAATCTATGTTTTATAACCAAATTATATAACATATAACCAAATTTATAACATAACCAAATTATGTTTTAAAATGTGGGTTTTATTATTATTCAGATACGGGGAAACTAACAGATTGGGAGATGATAGCCACTGAGATAACATAGCCATCGCTCTGCTTGTAGATCCCCAGAGGAGAGGACACACCACGCCATGGGGGGAGCACACAGAGAAGCGCCAGGGTCAGGCAGAAGGATCGAAGGGAAAATGTGGGCAATAAACTTTAGAGTAGTTTCCGCAGGAAGAATAGGCAAAGTAATGTAAACAAGCTTAGGGTTGGCTAGTTGGATAATTTTGCAGGTTCTGGGGCTTGCAAAAAAAAAAAAAAAAAAAAAAAATAGAGGCTATCCATAGTGTCTGGCACCTGAGTCTTGGGTGATTAGGAGAATAATGGTCCTGTTATGGAAAGAAGCGTGTGGATCCGGCTGCTTGCCCTCAAAAGCCAATAAACAGGCCATGTGGAAAGGATAGTTTATTTCAGATGCCAGCAACTGTGGGGGAGGGCAGGAGACAGTGGCAGACATTTGTCCAAAAGCTAACTCCTCCCCACTGACAAACAGAGAGTGAGAACTTTTATAGACAGAGTGCGCTCGCACTCGGGTTGTGATTGCAGGGCGGGGGGAGGCGGGGGCGGTTACATGCAGAAACAACAGTCATTTTCAGATTGGTCAGCAGTGGCCTGACCAGCCTCATCTTGGTTGTTTTAGGTATAGTTACTCTTCAGTTCTGGGGTCCATTTGTTCCCATTTCTCTGAGGCCAGTCCTCAGAATTATGGCAGCCCATGTCCTGGGTGCAGTCTGGTCATCCTGTGGCTGACTTCTCCACCTGGTATTTCAGTATCTGTAAGACAGCTCACAGGAGATGGCTCAGAATATTGTCTATAGCCCCTGAGAAAGAACTGAAGCTCCTGGACTGTGCTTACTGACTGCATATTATTACTTGGTCTGCTTTGACTGTTTTCCTTCATTTCCGCATGTTCTCATTTCTCTGATTAAGCTTATTATTTGAGTAAAGTTCCACAGACAAAAGGCAGGCAGAGGACATAGTTTGGGGGGTGGGTAGCCAGGACCATAGAGTCGTGCTCTGTTTCAGTCCCTTGTGTGAGAGCTCAGTGGAGGTGGTTGGGGGCATGGGCTGTGCAACGTTGGTTTGCATTTGAAAACTGTACTTGCAGACGACTCATTCACTATCTCCAGAAATTGTCTAACCTTAGGAGGGACAGTCCTACCAGGGCCTTCAAGGTCCAAGATGTCAAAGCAACAAATACAGAAACTAGAAAACATGGTCATGTTTTCCAGTTTCAGGAAACCCTCTGCTGGGTATTTGGAGATGGAGCTGTGAATACTGGGAACTTTTGTAAACTGCTTTTGCAAGATTTGTCAAGATCATGTCTTCCCATGACATTACCTTTTTTCATGTCAATTTTGCCACATTTTATTATTTCACTAATGCAGTCATTCACACATTTAATAAACATTTACTGAGCAACCACTACACGTGGACATCACCAGATGGTCAATACCCAAATCAGACTGATCACATTCTTTGCAGACAAAGGAGAAGCTTTATAGAGTCAGCAAAAACAAGACCAGAAGCTGACTGTGGCTCAGATCATGAACTCCTTATTGCAAAATTCAAACTTAAATTGAAGAAAATAGGGAAAATCAGTATACCATTCAAGTATGACCTAAATCAAATCCTTTACAATTATACATTGGAAGTAACAAATAGATTCAAGGGATTAGCTCTGGTAGACAGAGTGCCTGAAGAACTATGAATGGAGGTTTGTTACATTGTACAGGAAGCCATGATCAAGACCATCCCCAAGAAAAAGAAATGCAAAAAGGCAACATGGTGGTNGCAAAATTCAAACTTAAATTGAAGAAAATAGGGAAAATCAGTATACCATTCAAGTATGACCTAAATCAAATCCTTTACAATTATACATTGGAAGTAACAAATAGATTCAAGGGATTAGCTCTGGTAGACAGAGTGCCTGAAGAACTATGAATGGAGGTTTGTTACATTGTACAGGAAGCCATGATCAAGACCATCCCCAAGAAAAAGAAATGCAAAAAGGCAACATGGTGGTCTGAGGAGGCCTTACAAATAGCTGTGAAAAGAAGAGATGTGAAAGGCAAAGGAGAAAAGGAAAGACATATCCATTTGAATGCAGAGTTCCAAAGAATAGCAAGGAAAGATAAGAAAGTCTTCCTCAGTGGTGAATGCAAAGAAATAGAGGAAAACAATAGAATGGAAAAGACAGAGATCTCTTCAAGAAAATTAAAGATACCAAGGGAACATTTCATGCAAAGATGGGCACAACAGAGGACAGAAGCAGGATGGATCTAACAGAAGCAGAAGACATTAAGAAGAGGTGGCAAGAATACATAGAAGAACTATACAAAAAAGATATTAATGACCCAGATAACCACAATGGTGTGATCACTCTCCTAGAGCCAGACATCCTGGAGTGCGAAGTCAAGTGCGCCTTATGAAGCATCACTGTGAACAAAGCTAGTGGAGGTGATCTAATTCCAGTTGAGCTATTTCAAATTCTAAAACATGATGCTGTGAAAGTGCTGCACTCAATATGTCAGCAAATTTGGAAAACTCAGCAGTGGCCACAGGACTGGAAAAGGTCAGTTTTCATTCCAATCCCAAAGAAAGGCAATGTCAAAGAATGCCCAAACTACT